>PUQB01000486.1:0-39384 GCA_003024785.1 Selaginella tamariscina | reverse complement strand
TCATTTGGTCATCCGGATGAACCTCAATCATTATGCAGATAATCATTTGAAGGTGGTTTAGCTGAACTATTAATCACTAGTACCTCTCAGGCCTGGTTTGTGCCTTTGTTGGAAAAGATTCATCGTTACTGGACAATTTGAATTGTTTGTTTTGGAATTTAAGTACTACTTTAATGACACCTATAGTTTTTGAACAACAATTAACAAGATTTGTCCAAATTCAATAAGGTAACCATTCAGCCTTAATATATGCATTGAAGTTCCGCCTTTTGGCAAGTGACGTGCCATTCTTGACATTCCCATTAGGACTTGGTAAGTCTCTTCAAGGCTATTAATCGTGCCGTACAATGCGATAATAGGTTATTTGAACATTATTCAAAATGGTTTCAATAGTCATGTTCAAGAAAATATATTACGCTATAGTAGTGGCTTACCCTAATAGCACAATGGGAAATCATGGCCATGCTCCAACCCCAATTCAAGGATCAATTCTCATGGAGTGTGAGGTCACCCAAGCTCGATGCTGAGGTCCCCTGACCCAATTGAGAAGCAATGTCATAGGGTCCATGGTTTATGTCTTTACTGTGATATTGTAGTCAATTGCCTAAACAAGCAAAGATGCCGATCAACCACGTTCACGCCATGAACCCTCAACCCATCAATGATCAATCACATTCACCTTGAGAGTCCTAAGCCTTTGAGCGAAACCAATAGTTTCAAAGTTCTTAACAAGTTAGATGAGGAGTTAAACGAGTAGGTCTAGCCAAAATAGGAGCCATTTGGTTAGACAATCTCAATCATAAAGATTCCCTACAAATAACTGGCTTCATTCTATCATCTTGAGTGGGAAGGTCATTTGCAACACAAGTTAAGTTTTTCATGGCCAGGGGTTGCAAGGTCATAGCATCGACTCTATTGGATTCTAAAGTCAACACTTGTTTCATGGATTGTACCTTTGCAACATCAACACTCTATTTCCCTGAGGAAGCTCATGTACCAAATTTCTATCTTAGTCATGGATTCTCGGCATGTGGCATTTGGTGCTATTGTTGAGGAGTCTAAGCCCATTCATGTGACCTTGGGAGATACTTCTTGCATGATCCCCTTTAACATGATCAATAGTCCTGAGTATTCAGTTATTCTTTGTACATCGTGGTTTAAGATGCACAATTTGACCATAATTGGCGCAAGCGATGTTTCAATTTGCCAAGGGAGGTCGACGTTTCTAACTCTCCAGACCTAGCTTTGGAACCTTTACGAGTTTGCACGATCTTGTTAGATGAATTCATTCAAGAAGGTAAGCAGGATCCTTCATCAATTTTTGATGTAGCTACACACTAGCACCCAATTCTAACTCAAGTAAATCTCTAGTCTAGTTATCAATTAAGTACAATATGTTTGTTGATGGCTTCAACAAAGGTCAAAGTCAATAACTTTCAAAACATTGACCATGGAAGGTGTTCAACCCCCATGGGGATTGATTTAGGGGCTCTCTCTAGCAGAGCTTGAGGTTTTGCGAGAATACATGGAGGAAAACCTTTCAACTGGGTTCATCCAACACTCAAAGTCTCCAACTAATGCACCCATCTTCTTTATTAAATAAAAAATAAAAAAAATGGCTCATTGCATTTGGTCATGGCCTCAACAAGGTAATAGTGCGAAATTGGTATCCCCTACCATTGATATCGATCTTGTTGGAGTGTCTTGCCTAGGCCAAGTACTTCACCAAGATTGATCTTCAATGTGTGTAAAACTTAGTTAGGATCTGCCCTAGGGACAAGTGAAAGACTGCATTTCACATGCAGTACGGACATTTTGAGTATGGTCTCATCAATGCATCAGCTATTTTCCAACACATAGCCAATGACATTTTCTGCAAGTTTTGTGATATTATATTTTGACAACATCCTTGTGTATTACAAGACATTAGAGGAGCACAAGAAGCATGTTTAGCATGTATTACAAAATTGCATGACCATGGTCTTTATGTCAAGCTTGAGAAGTAAGCAAGATCATGTGAAATTCCTAGGGTACATCATCTCGCTAGAAGAAGTTTCGATGGATTTTACCAAGGTGAGAAACTATGTTGGATTGGTAGGTCCCACATTTCATATGGGATGTTTACATTGTGTGACCGCTTGGCTGTACTCACATCACATGCGAGATCCTAGAGCCGCTTGGCTGTACACATGTGATCGAGGGGTTTAGTTAGGCAAGGACAAGTGCGCCAACCTTAGTGGCGTGAGCTTTACTCAAAGTTCAGAATCAAATCCAAGACTACTCCGATACCAAATGTCACAACCTTTCCCTCTCCCCTTATGCCATGTTTATGAGAGGGCCCTTGGTCATAATGACCTAGTTACGCTTGAGTCTTTTTGCCCATATATCCCAATCTTTACTGTAGTCAACCCACTAGGTTAGAACTATGACATTAATGCTTCCTCACCTTTGCCAATGTTTATTAAAAATTCATCAAGGACTACTCCAAAATTGCGCTACTACACTCACCAAACTTACATAGAAGAATAAGCCATTTGTATGGACACCAAATGCAAAATCTGCCTTCAACACCATAGTTTTTACTATAACTTTTACTTTTACTTTGGAGTTGACTATTGTTACCTACCGAACTATGTTTACAAGCTCTAGGTGTTCAGGAAACAAGCTCACTTAGTGCATTTGGGTATTTAGTGGAATGTTATTAAGAAACTCTAGGCGAAGTTAGCACTTCCATATAAAAATCTTATCTTAATTTTTCATGTCTCGATTAGGTTTTTGGTTAGTTTCGATGAGTTCAACATGTCAAATATAGAAATACCGCTAGGATCTTAACCTCATGCATTGAACCTCTGGAGTTAGGGTTTAAGGGTTGATGGGTCATTAAGTTAAACTCACTAAGTATATTTCTATTAATGCTTTACAAAATAAAAAATGGGGGGAAGGGGGGAGGGTCTATCACATATATTAAGTAAGATATGTAGGGAGAGTTTTTTTGTTCATAACTGAGCTTATTATTCTTCTGTTAGTGCAAATTTTTAGCTTGTGTTGTCAAGGCACAATTGTCAGAGTTTTTACCTGGTGCCACAAAGGCAGCTTGCCAGATGCCAACCCTAAAATCCCCTCTCTGGAAACCCCACGGAATCTGGTAAAGTAACCCGTATTAGGAACTCAACCCTAGCCCCTAGCTGACCAAGTCCACGAACGAGGCTCACCTTGTGAATCAGGACACGCGGACTAGCCGAGCTACAGGTATCATTTCTAACTTGGCGTGGTTGAGGCGGCCAGAGCAAGGCCTTAACCACTAATTCTGCGGAACGTGAACTCGGGCAATGCCTTTTGAGCATGCAAGTAGGTTTTTGGGCTAAGAAATCTGACTAACTCCTTGGAAGTAACATACCTCTCGTCACAAAGGCGTGATCCTGCCAATGATAAGGATAGTCTAACCCAAAGGTGGGACGTACCCCTGTCGTGTGGAAGTTAGGGTGGCACAATAGAGGGTTGCGCCTTGACGACACAAGCTTAGCTTGCACCGATAGGAGGTTAACGAGCTCTTTTTGAACCCAGGAAGCCTCACTACATATACTCTACCTTATTTATGTGATGCACCCCCCCCCCCTGTTTTCCTAAGTGAGTAAGTGGGATGACACGGAAATGCCAGCCCTTAGAGAAAATGAGTTGTCCTAACCTAACCCTAAACCTAACCCCTAGGGGAGGGAGGTTTAGGGCGTGGGGTCAACCCTAGGGTGTCCCTAACCCTTTTTGACAAGCTATACTTTTTAACGAAAAACCTACTTTGGAATGTCAAACCGAGGGAGAGTTTTCTAAAGGTAAGTACTACCTTCGCCTAGAGTTTCTCGAGGTACCTAGTGACAACTAGCCGACTACCCCTAAACACCTAAGTGCACTAAGCAGGGTGTTTCTCACTACAACTAGGGTTCGTCACACAACTCGGTAGGTAACAACAGTCAAACCCAAAGTAAAGGGTCGAGTCATAGTAAAACTATGACACACTCCCGCCTTTGAAAATGTCAACGTCCTCGTTGACGTCTAACTCCAAGACTAGACTAGGTTAGGAAAAATTAACTGAAAACTAACGCTAATCACTCTATGCGGAGTCAGCAAAAAGTTCACAAGTTTTATTACCCCCCTTGCATTATGTGAAGCCAAGTACTTCAAAACCTCGTTCATTGAGTGACAACTCAGCTGCCGAAGGCACCACCTACGGCAAGAAGTCACTTGGAGACCTTTTGCACGTCTGCAAAGTCTGTCACCCGACACACAACAAGTTAGTTAATTTCTTTAAGTTAACTAGAATTTATATTGGAGGCCTCTAGTTAAGGTTGTCTGTCGCCCCTAGGTTAATAAGAAATAAGTTCACTTTATTTCTCATCATCATTACCAACAGTTTGAGACCTTGCCTCAAACTCCTTCACTACTCCATCGTGTTTTGTAGATTATCCAATGGTTCCCATGTCAACTGCATGCTGGGTAACCCTTCCACTTAACAAGATATTCGTTTACGTTTTCCGCCCCTTGGCGTTTAATATCCTTTGCATCCAAAATCGACTCAACTTCGAACTCCTTCATATCGCCAACCAACTCAGGAAGCAGACGTAATTTTCATATCTCTGCGGATGTTTCTCATCCTTGTGGAATGGCTCGAGTAAATTGACATGAAACACATTGTGTATTGCTCCCAACTTCGAAGGAAGATCTAACCCATAAGCCACTTTCCCTACTTCGCTTCACCACCTCATATGGACCTATGTAGTGCGATAGAAACTTCCTCGAAAGAGTCATTGAAACCTTCAGGTTTTTGGTACTCAACAATACCATATCCCCAACCTGATACTCTACATCCCACCGATGTTTATCGTACTGCTGACGATACCTTTCATGTGCTACAATCATCGCTTGACGAGCAACTTCTCATGTCTGATACAACTGTCCAGTGAATTTTGTTTTAGATGGAACTCGATTGACATCGTCTTTTGGTAACACCATACTCTGAGGAATACCACCCTTATTCCCAGTTAACACTTCCATCAGGCTACATCCGATCGCATGTGTGTCAAGTTATTGTAACATATCTCAGCCATATCCAAGTGTTCAGCCCAATCAAGTTGATCACCTTGAACATAGCATCTGAGATAGTCCTCGACTTGTCGGTTCACCCTCTCCGTTTGACCATCAATTTGTGGATGGTAGGCTGTACTGAACTTCAGCATCGTACCAAATTGCTTAAACAATGTTCCCTAAAACTTGTGTGTAAATCGAGGATCCCGATTTGAGATCATCATTTCCGGTAGCCATGACATCGTGGAAGAACAACTTCGTTGCTTGAATTGCATTCACTGTCTCTACAATTGGAATGAAATGAGCAACCTTTGAAAACCAATTGACTACCACCATGAGCACGTTAAAATCACAAGTTTTTAGCAATCCCATGATAAAGTACAAAGTAACACTTTGAAATGGAAACTTGGAATCGATATACACTGTAACTTCCCAACTCATTTTTGTGACCGATTCTTCACTTGTTGACATGTTGGGCATGTCCTAACATATTTGGCAACATCGTTTATCATACCCGGCCAATAGAATCCCTGTTTCAACAAAGTCAACGTTTTATGCCTTCCACCATGTCCTACCAAAGGAACGTCGTGATGCTCTCTTAACAGCCTCTCCCTCCATGTCCCTTCTAGAACATAGAGTCTCTTTTCTTTATAATAAAGAACTCCATCTCGTACCGCAAAATGTGCCTGTTTGAGTGCATCTATTCGACTTTCTATTCCTGCTGAAATTTACATCTCTTCGTAATTATGAACTTGTTTCTTCTTTGCCCCAGGCTCAAAGCCTCCCTAGCAATTTGTCCTGAGGATACGCCATCACAATTCATCACCAAAGTTGACACGGGTGCTGACATAATACGAAGATGACCCTTCCTACTGAGTGCATCAGCTACCACATTGTCCTTTCCCCTTTATGTCTGATTTCAGGTTGAAATCGTGCCAACTTCTACTGCCATCTAGCATACTTGGTGATAGCTTCGGCTTGCGTTTCAAAATACCTTAGAGTTACACTATCTGTCCAAACCACAATGCCATGACTTGGAAGATAACACCAATACTCCAAGGAAGCAACAATAGCATACATCTCCTTTTCGTGAGTAGGCCATCGGTTTGCGGCATCTAACTTCTTCGAGAAGAAGGACACTGGATGTCCTTTCTGTTGCAATACACCACCAATTGCAAAGTCGGAAGCGTCACATTCTACTTCAAAGATCTTCAAAGATGGGCAATGCAAAATGGCTCAGAAGAGATAGCTCTTTGAGTTTGACGAACGCACGTTGGCACTCTGGAGTCCAATGCCATGGAATGTTCTTCGTGAGATCTGTCAATGGGGCCGCTATCTCCGAGTAACCTTTATGAATCTTCGTAATACCCGTTAGACCAAGAAATGATCTAACTTCATGCACGTCTTTCAAAGTTGTCCACTCGGTAATAGCTTGAATTTTCTTTGATCCATGGCAACCTCCCACCTGAGATCAAGTGTCCCAAGAAATCTATCTTAGTTTGACCAAATGCACACTTGCTTTCTTTATCATACAACTTCATCCACTCATGGAAGAGGATACTTATTTTTGATAGTTATCGCTTTCAGCACTCGATAATCCACACACATTCGCATCATACCATCTTTTTTTCATTACAAACAAGATAGGTGCACCATACGGCGATTGACTAGGTCGAATGTGTCCTTGACCAATCATTTTGTCAAATGTTTCTTTAATTTTACTAACTCTTGAGGATTCAACCGATATGGGGCTCTTGCTAGTGGAGACGAACCAGGCAAAATCTCTATCCTGTGGTCCACAGCTCGACATGGAAGTAACTCAGGCGGCAAGTCTTCCAACAACACATCCTTAAACATGTTCAAGACTTTCCAAAATAGGTTCAGGAACAGATTCTTGACCATCTCCTATTTTGACTCCAATAGTATCCACAACCATTGCAAGAAATACACGTTCCTGATGTCTAACCGCCTTACGCAACTGAGTTAAGGTAAGAAACATAGGATTCCAATCTTATCAGTTAGCGTTTCCATTTTGAGCGTGTTTTTCTAATGTCCTCTTTATCTGTGCAAGCGTGATTCGATTATCTCCGGAACCCCTCATTTCGATTACATGTTTATGGAACCATTCCATACCCAAAACAAAGTCAAACCCCATCATATTCAAGACAACTAAGTCTAGCTTAACCTTCCAATCTTTGATTTGGACAGGAACTACCTTGCTATATTATTAGATTTTGAGAACCTTTGCCAAAATTAATCTTTATTTTACACATCTTTATTACATCCAAATTTAATCGATAGCTAGACTAGTCGATATAAGTTGTATGTTGCTCCAGTATCGATCATCATTCGGACTCGGTCCCCTCGTATCCTTCCTGTTAAATATAACAAAGGGTCAGTTTTGTCTTGAATAGCGAATAAGGCAGGTTGTGTCTGGCACAACATCACCTGTTCTGATTCATCCTCTGGATCTTCAAACATTTCTAGTTCAGCAACTTCCTCTTCTACCATCGCCTTGATATGCCCGATTGTTGTGAGGGTGCCCGACATTCTTTAGCAAAATGACCAAGCTTGTTACAATTATGACATGTACGAACCCCGCCTGCGGATTCCAAGGGAGCAGACTTTGGAGTTGAGCCTTGGCCTACTGAGGTGGTGATAATGCTAACGGTTTCCGAGATCTGTGGGTCTTGATGTATCCAAAAACTTAGAACTACCGACAAAGGTACTTGCATTTTGATTCGATGGTGATTAATCTAGTCGCCTATCAAACCTTTTGAAGCCAGACTCTGGAGGAAACCTCCTTGATTTAGGTTTTGCTTCCTCCCCTTTGTACAAGTCCTCTAACGACATGCCATAAGCAACCTTTTGAGCTACCTCTTGACATTCTCGATAGCTTGTTGGTTTGTACCTTAAGATTTCCCTTCGCGTCTTCTCATTCAAGCTAGCCATGAAGCAACTTCAAACTTCATCATTGCTCATATTTGGCACCAATCGCCATACACTTTGAATCGATAACATGGTCCATTGAACTTCCCCGAACTCCCTATTGACAAAGTGCCATGTTAGCACGCAATTGCAAACCGAGATCATCCGGCATATACTGCTTTTTGATCTCTTTTTCATGTGTTTCCAACTGTTTTCGTATCCACGTTCACCTTCAACAATCCGCCACCAAGTCTTAGCTTCTCCTTTAAGAAACTACTTGGCACATGCAACCTTTTATGTCTTTCTCACGGAAGTAGCCTCGAAATAGCTTTCCATATCATATAACCAGTCATCCAAAACCTTGTAATCCTTTGAACTCATGAAATCCAAAGGCTTTATCGGTTTGAATTTACTGGGACCTCCACCACCTACTTCCGTTGAAGAATCTGATTCAGAGGAACCTGACTCTGAGTCGTGCTTCTTCTTCTTTTTCCGTGTGTCTGGTTGCGGAACATCTGGCACTGCAGTATTCGTTGGAATCCGAACGGCAACATTATCGATTCGTCATTCAACCCCAAAACATCCCCTCGAAGTTCGTTTAGGGCATCCATCATTATTTCACGCCAACCAGGTCGTTGTCCTAACCTAGGGGTCGACCTGGATCAGCCTCATCCATCTCCTCATTTTGAGCCTCTGCGACAGCCCTCTCTGCCTCAGGCTCCGGTTGCTTTCTTTTGCTCATCGTATTGAACCCTAGTTTCAACACTCGAGAATATGCTTGGAATATTCCCAATGTTAAAGTTGGAAACACCCTGCACATGGTTGTACACCCACACACATCAGCTTGAACTAGCATAAGACTTTCGGACATACCTAGAATCTCACGCCGACTCACTGAGCAAGTGTTCTCCGAAGTTTGACAACTCACAGGATCAAACTCTCTGCGCAGAATACAGACATGTCCAAAAGCGATAGAGTATATCAAGAATTTAGAGTTATCTAAACACTGAAACACCTATGACTTAAGGCAGTCCTACTGACTGCAAAGAACTTGCTCCGATACCAATTGTCAGAGTTTTTACCTGGTGCCACAAAGGCGGCTTGCCAAGTGCCAACCCTAGGAATCCCCTCTCTGGAAACCCCACGGAATCTGGTAAAGTAACCCGTATTAGGAAACCCAACCCTTAGGAATTTAAGCCCCTAGCTAACCAAGTCCACGAACGAGGCTCACCTTGTGAATTAGGCCTTAACCACTAGTTTTGCGAACATGAACTCGGGCAATGCCTTTTTGAGCGTGCGAGTAGGTTTTCAGGCCAAGGAATCTGACTAACTCCTTAGAAGTAATGTACTCCCGTCACAAAGGCGTGATCCTAACCAATAATAAGGATAGTCTAACCCAAAGGTGGGACGTACCCTGTCGTGTGAAGTTAGGGCGGCAACAACAAAGGGCTACACCTTGACGACACAAGCTTAACTTGCACCTGTAGGAGGTTAACGAGCTCTCTTTTGAACCCAGGAAGCCTCACTATATATACTCTACCTTATTTATGTGACGGAACCCACCCCCCCCCCCCCTTATTTTCCCAAGTGAGTAAGTGGGCTGGCACGGAAATGCCAACCCTTAGAGAAATGAGTTGTCCTAACCTAACCCCTAGGGGGGGTTTGGGCATGGGGTTAGGGGAACCCTAGGGGTGTCCCTAACCCTTTTTGACAAGCTATACTTTTTAACAAAAACTTACTTTGGAACGTCAAACCGAGGGAGAGAGTTTTCTAAAAGGTAAGTACTACCTTTGCTTAGAGCTTCTCGAGGTACTTAGTGACAATCAGCCGGACACCCTAAACACCTAAATGCATAAGCGGGGCTAATTCTCACTACAATTAGGATTCATTACACAACTCGGTAAGTAACAACAAATCAAACCCTAAAGTAATGACAACAACCCTCTATTGTGCCGCCTCAATTTCCAAACGATTGGGGTACATTCCACCTTCACCTACCCTTAACATTGGCAAATCCATGCCTGGGAAGGTTTTATTGAAGTGCACATTCCAAGGCTCAAAGGTTTGATGCATGTTTCAGGTCTCCTCCTCCATGTCAAAATAAAATAGCACTCATAATTAAATAGGGCTACATTCGTGTCCTTGTCCAATTGTGGGCATGGGATCTTAGTTAATATGTTTCTCTTTATTCATGGAGGTTTTAGAGAGTGGTTTTTAAAATTAGCATTTGTGAGCCACGTTCATGACACTAAATGTAGCTTTTAAATCTAAGGGCTATGGCAAGATAACCCATGTCTTAAAAAATAGTGTCACATAACATGTGACACTAGGCTAGTGACACACGGTACAAGGCCTAAGGCATGCCCTTTAGGGCTGTGTCATGGGTTTAATGTTGAAGGGTTGGATATTCTAGCAAATAGGCATGCTTGTGCTCGCTAAAGGTGGTAAACCTTTGGGCATCGGCTCATGGGTGGTTAGGTCTCATAACTAGGTTTGTTATTGGCATACTTAGCTAGGGGGTGTTCTCCTTGGGATCCAAAGGTTGAACAATCTAAACTTATTAGCATAAGCCTTTTCATGAGGCATTCGCAAGGTTGTGTACTTAGGATTATTCAAACCTAGCCTTAAGGAGTTTACTTAGTAGAACACTTGTGTCCACTTATAATGCATATTCGTGTCCTTATTAAGTACTAACCCTAAGTCTAGGGTATGACTTGGCCACTCAAACCCTTATGGGCTAGTCATGGGTCAGGGTACCTCTTGTCACTGTAAAAGGTTGTACTCCCAAATGAGGGTAATTTCTTAAGGGGTAAGTCACGATGCCTTAACTTTGTCACGAGGGTATGTGCAATGTATGTCTCCTTAGTGGGGTTAGGGATGAGCCTGTCTAGGTCTCTTGGTGCAAGATCCTAAAGTCTACTTAGATTATCCTTAAAGGTTTGGGAGATCGTTATTTTAGGGAACTTAAGGTTGGACCTTAAGTCTTGTGCATTTGAGTCATGCTCTTGGGCTATCTTGAAAAAACTTAGTGTTGCTCATACATGGCGTTAATGTTGGATAGCCACTTGATAGTCACATGTTGGCCTTTCGAGTAAAAACTCTAACACTTCACCTTTGTTCTGATATTGGCTCATTCGGATTTTGACAGACCTTTTGTCATCAAGGCTGATGCATCAAACTTTGCATTGGGTAGCATCATATCCAGGTCAGTGAAGATGGTCAAATCCACTCAATAGCATTTCACTTCCACAAGTTTCTTGCACCGAAGATCAATTACAAGGATTTGTTTGCAAAATGGAGGCACTTTCAAGGGATTTGCTATAGTCTACAATGACCACAAGAATCTCATGTATTTCTAGCTAGCACAAGTTTAAATTGTCAATAGTTTTGTTGGGCCTAGTTCTTAGCATGGTTCAACTTTGTCATTACATATTGACTAGGTTCGCAATAAGGTAAAACATATGCTCTATCCTAATAGTCTTACTTGGTTTCTTGTCCAGTGACCCGGTGTTTGACCAACAACGGCATGTTCTTTTAGGATCATATTGATTAATGGTTACTGAGGTGTTGCAAGTTCTAGTGGATTCTACCATTTTTGACATGGTTCGTGCGACATTACCAACAAATTCAATTGCCCAAGATGTTATGAACCATATTGCTCTTGATACAACCTTGAGTCTTAGTAACTACAATAGGTTCAAGTTTCAAAATACGTTAAAAGTTGTACAATAAAATATTTTTAACATATAGTGGGGCACAATGTTACATAAAAATATTCTTCACTAGTATACCTTTTATAAATATTTTACATGTAAGTGGTAACTAAGATTGAAATTCAATTACACTTTGTTAATACTTCTTTTTATAAAGTAGAACTAAAGTAAATAGACAAGGCACTACTAAAATCATATTAAATATGAACATGTTTACAATGTAGCTGAATCACAAATAAAATTATAAATTACCATATTAAAACCATAAATAATCCAAGGACTAAAATTATTTGAATTATCTCTTTTTAGTGGTAAGCTAGGTTTGGAGGGCATCTAGTGCGACCAAAGAGCCAATCCTTTCTTCAGGGTTGGGATTTGTCCCAAAGTAAATATGTCAAACTTATAAATGTATGTGTTTGTAAATGTACATATATCCCACAAGATAAGGATTGTCAAAGTTTTTACCTAGTGCCACAAAGGTGGCTTGCCAAATGCAACCCTAAAATCCCTTTTTGGAAACCCCCATGATATCTAGTAAAGTACCATATTAGGAACCCATCTCTTAGGAACTCACACCCTCAATTGGCCAAGTCCATAGTCAAGGCTCACCTCATGAGTTAGGATGTGTGGGCTAGTTGAGTTACAAGTATCGTTCCTAGCTTTGGCGTGGATGAGATGGCCGGAGCAAGACATCATTCACTAGTCTTGTGGAACATAAACTCGAGCAATCTTTTTCTAGGCTTGTGAGCAAGTTGATAAACCAAAGAATTGACTAACTTCTTAAATGTGACATACCCGATCATAAAAGCAAAATCCTGCCAATGATAAGGGTAAGCTAACCCAAAGGTGGGACGTACCCCATGTTGTGTTGAAGTTAGGGCAGCACAACAGAGAGTTGTGTAACAACACAAGCTTAGCTTGCACCAGTAGGAGAATAATGAGCTATCTTTTGAACCCATAAACTCTCACTACGTATACTCTACCTTATTTATGTGACGGAGCCCTCTTGTTTTCCTAATTGAGTAAGTGGGCTATATGGAGACTTAACTTACTAACCCTAAACTTAACCCTCAAGGGGGTTAGGTCAACCCTAGGGGTGTTTTTTTGATAAGCTACTCTTGAAGAAAATATAATTGGTAACATCAAACTAAGAGAAAGAGTTTTTTAAAAGATAAGTTCTAATTTCGCTTAAAATTTCATGTAAATATCTAATGACAATTGCCAAATACCCAAGTGCCCTAAATTGGCATGTTTCTTACTACATTATGATTCGTCACAACTCGATAAGTAACAATAATTAAATCCTAAAGTAAAAGGTTGAGTCATAATAAAAATTATGACAAAGATAGGGCTAACAAGTTTTTACAAAGAAAATGCTCATTTTTGTATTACACTAGATAATTTATCATATAAAATTTAATATAGTAATTATATATTATTAAGGAATTTTAATATATTAAAAATATATTAAATTAAAAAGCTCAAATTTGATATTAATATTAAATTTTATTTAACCGTATTAAATTTAAGTTAAATTAATAATATTATATATTTAAAAATGAAAATTTATATACAGTAGAACCTGTCTAAATTAAACCTGTGTAAATTAAAACCCTTTCTAAATTAAATAAAAATCACAATCCCGACTCGGGCCCCATACTTAAATTAAAAAACCCTCTAAAATTTAAAAATTAAACACTATGCCTTAATCCCCACAATTTTCTAAATTAAATTTTTTTATATATAACACATGAAAACAGATAAATCTAACCTATTTGACCCAATAAAAATATATTAAACATGAAGAAAGAAGTTAGAGATAGACTTTTGTTTCAGCTAACGTGTCTTGATAAGGCCAGCATTGTCCTTCATATCGTGGAGGGTTACAATGAAGTCTACGCTGTGCTCATCTTGCTATAGCCAGAATGTCTTCAAAAACTCAAACATCTTGAGTGCCTCATACGAATGACCTCGACTGGTTTAATATTGTCATCATCTACACCCTTGGCATCATATGCAGTAGGTTCATAAGCATGGAGGCAGTCTTCGACGAGGTCATTGACTATTGGCACAAAAGCAACAACTTCCTCCTCCAGATAGTTTAGCAGGAAGTTTGATGGCCATGGGGTTCTAGTAGACGAGTTGCTGGACTTGGGATTGCAATCCTGAGTGACCCTCATTGTCACTGAGCTCCTCTTCAAGGACATCTTGTGCAATGTCCTTAGTACAGAAATATTACAGTACAGTATTATATGCTGTGTATTCTACCCTTCCTTATTTAAAACCCTGTCTAAATTAAACATTATTCCCAGTCCCAAAGTGTTTAATTTACATAGGTTCTACTGTATTCACAATATCATATTGTAATCTTAAAATATATATATAAAAAATTTAATACAATTTTATCTTTAAATACAAATTATAAATTTTGTAGATAAAATATTATTATAAAAATTAAAATGTATTAATAATATTTTATGTTTTAACATGACTTGAAATTTATATTATGTGTTACTTAAATAATATGTTGTTATGTAGATACTACAAAAGAAATGTTTTACCAATTGGAATGTTTAATATAATATATCATTATGATGTCTTTTAATACATGTTTGTGTATAATATTTTTAAATATAAAATGTGTATGTGTTTCTATTAAGATGGAATTAAGTTATCTTGATGTGATAATTCAAATTTTAGACAGATAACTTAATTCCATCTTAATATACACATTCACATTAATTTTATGTTTTAAAATATTAGATGAGAACTGTAATTATTGTTTATTTGTGTGTGTGTGTGTTTGATATTCTAGTAAATCTCCAAGAGAATTATTGCTTAGATGTTGTTACAAGGTTCAGTATTTAGCACAAATTGTGTGTGTGTTCACATGTGCGTTTGTATAATTATTGTATATAAAATTGTTTAAAAAATGGTAATAATATAAAACCAAAATAAATTTAATTTTAAGATATATACATATACAAATATATATTATGTATTATAATTTAAACTGCATGTAAAATTATGGAGATTTTCCACTGGATTTTAATAACTCTTGAAAGTAACTGTATATTTTAACATAGATCCTAGGGTTGACATTTAATGTAACGTAGGAATTTCAAGGGACGTGGACTCTAAAAGACTTTAAAACCAATCACCTGTTGATATCTAGGGTAATAAGAAACAGAAGAATTTCCTATAGACATTTTCCTAAGGCGTTTTAGTATGGATCAGGATGGAGTGATGGGGCTTATGGTACTACATTACTATGGGAGATTCTTGCTTTTCTTGATTTAAAAAGCTTGCTTATAGCAAAGTCTGTCGTAAATTTTGGTATACACTCAGTCATCTTTGAAATTTGAAAACACATACTGGAGAGGCAGAAAATCCAGCAACGTATGTGTATTGTTAAATTTAAGGAAATCTTCCATCATGAGAAGTTTGGTAAGTTTAAGATCTCTATAACCACAGGCTGTTATAATATTTCTTACATAATTATTTTTTTCTTCGCAGGATTACGAAAAACATGCCAGTGAAACATAAAAGCGGTATGCACATGTGGTACCCTATTAATATAGAGGATAGCACAAGTTTTTGGAATCATTCAATAGAGCCCTACAATGAAAGCACTATAATAGGGACTTGTGGCGGCCTTGTTTGCCTAGGCATTATTTCGAAGTACACTGACTACAAATGGTTGTAGGAAATCCCGTCTTAAACATCTGGAAGCAACTCCCTACTATACAAGGTTTAATTTATGATACAATCTTCAAGCATGCAGATTATAAGAGCTACTTTATACATGTAGATAATAATGGTTATAGGGTTGGCCTTGTGGAAGGGTATTTATATCCATGTTGACTTTTGTTGCTCAATATGATTCTCAAATTGGTAAATGGAGCATAGGCGTACCATTACTAAGTGATCGAAGCAATAGCCAGCCTTATAAATGGTGTAAGATGAAAGCTTGTCCAGTCTTTAACTTCTATAAAAATACACTGCATGGGTATGATCCAATTGTTAAAACTTGGTGCTACATGCCTATCCCAAGCATGGAAGACATTGCACACGGGTCAAAACTATTTGAGCCTCTCGGAGCATTTAATTACAAAGACAGATGCATCATATGTACATGTGCATGGATGGAAGATAACCATTCTAGATTGCAAATTTGGGGCTACATCAAGAGAATCTAATTTGGAAGCTACTATCTTGGGCAACTTATGAAGAACTATTTGGAATAGATGATAGTAATTATTATAAATCAGATTGGAAAATACAACTTACAGGAGATGTCATAATTTGGTTGGCACCTTTCTCTTGGTACATGCCTACTGCATATAATCTTGTCAATTCTACATGGAGTATCAATTCTATCTTGGATAAAACACCTGAGAGAATGGTGGCATTTATTCCAAGTGCAATCTCACCGCATGCAGTAATATTTCATTGATTTCAAAAGTTATATAAATTATGCTTTTCTATTAATTATAATACCTTTTACCTTTTTGCAAACATGTTTCAAGCTATTTAATGTGTAGAATGGGACTTACACTCAAATGTAATGTTTTAACATCTTATTGATTACAATGCACTTGAATAATGTAATTATTACCTAGCTTATAGACTTGTATATTTATGAATGTCACTACACTCATACATATACAGGCCATTTGTATGTTTATACATTATTTTTTTATTTAATATATTCAAACTTACAAACTGGTAACTAAAGTTCATCCTACTTATGGTACTAATTTGCTCATTATAAATTAATTAGAATCTAGCCTTCACCATACTTATTGTACAAATTTATTAGTAACAAATTATATAACTTACTAAAATTTAGCCTAAGATATCATTTCACTATCAACAATACTCAAGCATTAATTTTTGGTTAAAAATAGGATAATAAGTAGGATGAGTTTTGTTTCACAATTAATTAGTATTTTTTGTAACTTTTTGTAGATATCCATCATTAACTAATCGAATATGGATGATTCTTGAATCATATAAATCTCTTCCATTTGATCGTACATGTTTTATTATTGTAAAATCCCCATGGCCAAGGAAAATAACATGTTACCTCTAGCATGATGGGCCAAGGTGAATAACCTGCTACCTCTAGCATTTACAGGCGTATAACCTGTTAGTGCCCTAAATAGGTTATTAGTAGGTCATTATCATTTTGTACTTGGCCATTTGTTATAATAAGTTACATATATAAAATTAATATTAATAAATTATATAGTTTATTTTATAAATATATTAAAAAATTCAAAATGGACAAGGGAATAATGTTTTATCATTGCAGTTATAATGTGGTGCATTGTGCTTACCATCATCCAAAACTCTTGAAAAGGTGAAACGAAATATAATAATAAATTATCTTTAACATATAATAATGGTTATTAATGTTGTTTTAGTAGTCATTTAATCATTTTTCATTAGTCACCAATTTAGTTTTAAATAACCATTTAAGTAGTCACTTATACATCTGTAGGTTTTAAATATAGTTAAATATATATTTTTTTTTTTAATTTTACTAATAATAAAATTCTTACAAATAATTAATTAGGTTTTATTATCAATTAAATATGGTTTTTTTATTTTTACCAAAATGTCTTTCTTATAATTAATGAACGAATTGTTTATTGTACTTTACATTAATGTATAATTTCAAAAACCGTTTAAATATAGATTGGTAAACACAATCACTAGCGCACACGTCCATATAGTAAATAATAAAAAACCTTATTTTAAATAAAGAGGGAGGAACAACGTGAGTAATAATTATAGAACAATGTTTTGTTTTGGTATATGTGTAAAACTATAGACCTTGCAACGTCACTGCCAACTGATGTATAGATAACTATAAAGGATCCGATGGCCATGCTAATCCCAAGCATGATCCAATGGCTGTGCTAAGCATGCAAGGAACTATTGTCATATACAACATTAATTTTTTTTCATTAGAATGTTTGATGTTGCATTATAGTATGCATGATCCAATGGCTGTGCTAAGCATGAAGGGAACACTATTGTCATCTACAGCATTAATTTTTTTCATTAGAATGTTTGATGTTGCATTATAGTATGAGATGAAGATGCCAATTTAACAGCAAGTGAAACTCTGTATTTAAAACCAAGAATTGCAGTGAAAATCGTTTGAAAAAATTATAGAATGGCTTTCTATTTTAAGCCATAGAAGGTCAAAAAATTGAATAATTAATTTTTAGTTATTCAAGTTACACATAAAATGTTAAAAACCACTACATCAATTATATACATTTTGGGTCTTTGAACCACTACTTTGAGATTCTTCATATCTGCCACATGTAAACCAGAATATCATTATATAATAATTTACGGCTATATTTATTTCTACTTATGTAATTTTAAATTATAAAGAAAAATTATGTAATCTTAAACTTAGAAAGAGAGTGTATTTTTTTATTTTTAAATTACAAGTCACATAGTTTATTTTAAAAGATTATCTTAAATATACTATATTTAATTAAAATCACATTATTAATTTCTGGATTAAATTTATAAATTATAAACTTGAATATTTTAATTTTAAAATGAATTTTCATATTCAAATGTAAATCCCACTATTAATTCAAACATTAAAATTAAGATTAGAAATTATAAACTTATATTTAAATGTTGTGAAGAATATAAACGTAAATGAATTTTCTAATTTGCTTTTGATCAATTCATTTTTCTTAATTATTCATATTTTCTCAATTCATTTTAATTTCTTAATTACCATACGATATTTAATTTAAATGTTAAATTGCAGAAATATTAATTTCGACATGATAAATCCCACTCAACCATTCCGCCTCAACTTGGCGCATGCGGATTTATCCCACTGACGGCAAATTGCTCCACGTCAACTAGATTATCATGCGGATGCTCCTCATAAACCGGTGGGATAAATCCCAATGACGCCAAAGTGTTCCGCATTGATTGGATTTATCCCAAGGACGCTCCTCAGAAAACGGCGGGATAAATCCCGCCGAAGCTACTTTCCCATCTCCATGCTTTCTCTTTATTTATCCAATCAAATACATATGTAATAATGTCCAAAAACCTTGATGTTATTTATATTATAGGTTTAGGATTGAGGTAACACTAAAGACAAGACAATGAGATATATTCTAGGCCGTGGTACGTGGAATGGACATGGTATTTCAGAATAAAGGGTTGTATTGCTGTAAAATTTATCCAAATTATTACAAGTGAACATACAAAACAATGGAGGGAGGGATCGCTTGTCAAGCATTCCAAGACATGTGTGAGCAAAGATGGTCGACACTCGCCATATCCACATGGTCCGCTCAAAAGTGACGATTTCTACTATAAAACAACGACTCAATTGATGGTCGGTCATGTTGGTTGATTGACAACGACGTTCATGTATTTATCAATGATGTTCACCATGGTGTTCTACTCCTGAGGATTGAGTATTCTTTTAGTGATTTTCAAACATGTGTTTGGGCATGCTAACGACTACGATGATGCTAATCTAGTTGAGAGTATACTACAAGGATCTCGTAATGCAATGGGTCAAAGTGCTTGTAACTGACATTATGATGAAGTATGCAAAGATAGTCATTGGTGCAATCATTATGCCAAGGTCCACGTTAAACTAAGAACAATCCTAAAATTAAAACATAGTTGCCACTGTCAACCGGTAATAAGGGTCAAGCTGAATAAGGAGATAAAATAAGATTAGACTTCAGAAAGTCGGAACATGGTAAGGATGGATAGGTATGTAGAAGGTAGCAGTATTGCGGATCCCATCACATTAGTGAGAGAGAAAATAGTATACTATAGAACAGAAATAAGCAAGAGACGTAATGAGAGTAAGATGAAACTTATATTATCCATACAAGCATATAGTACAATATACAGTATATCAGGATCCTTTCCTAGTCTTATTCTAGTATATTTATACCGTACTCCCATTCTCGTATTAGCAATTATCATAACCCGATTCCCATTGTTTTCTTGACTAAAGATGACGATGTAATATCAAGTGAAGATTTATTTAATGGTGCTGAAGGTGAGGAGTCCCACTCTGAGAACATTGTGGAATCCCTCCTAGTGTTCGCACCTAAAACAAGTGAAGATGCCAGGGTGTAGGAACATGCATTGTGTGCTTGAGCTACTTGAGCGAGTTTGATATTGCCTTGTGAACACTCTTGGATAAAACATGTGTGTGTGTGTGTGTGTATATGCATATTATTCGAGTCAGTACATTACCATTTGTTTCGATTACAACATTAGATATTTTAACCCCATTCTCATTGTTTTGACTAAAGATGACGATGTAATACCAAGTGAAGATTTATTTAATGGTGTAAGGTGAGGTCCCACTTTGAAATTGTGGAATCCCTCCAATGTTTGCACCTAAAACAAGTGAAGAGCTAGGGCTAAGGAACATGCATTGTGTGAGTTTGATATTGCTTGCGAACATATGTTTCACAAGGAATGTGTAGAAGAATGTGTCCAAGATCACTACATGCCCCAATTGCAAGAGGGAGGTTAAAGTCAATTTTTAAATTGGAACAAGTAACATTTTTATTTTCTTGCGCCTTGTCCAAATTTATCATATTTATATATTCTTAGAAATTTTAAATGTACATATATAAGTTTTAAATTTATGATTAATTTATATTTTATTATTTATAATTTAAAAATGTAGTCAATTAAATATATATATTGCAATATAATCTAATTATTTAAAGAATTTTGTCATATTTTTAATATTTATTATTAGCATTTTAACAATTATAAACTTTATTTTATTTCATTCTAAAAATGTTAAATTAAATACATATTTTTATTAAGTATTATTATTTAAGTTTTAGAATACAAAGATTGAAGTGTATAAATATAAATTTAAAATTTTCACACAAATATATATATAAATATGATAAATTTCAAGGGTATATATAAATTTTCTAAACCTTAATACACAATTTGTATAGGTATCTTATAATATAATATGATAAATTTCAAAATATCAAAGAAGGATTATTTAAATGAATAGACTTGAAAATAAAATAATAAACTAGTGTATAAAAAAGTTTGGTAAAATGGAAGCATAACTATATGTATTCTCAAAATGTACAATTTTTTTGAATATCTTAACACCAATGTGGTATGAACAGAACCATGGCTACGGGGCAGTGCAAGATTTTCTTAATTAGGTGCCACATCATCGAATATGCTTCATATATATTGTTAGCAAAGATGTTTCTTCTGCATTATGACATAATGCAATACGTTTAGGGCATATGTGTTAAATACCAACTTTTAATTCTCACCGAATACCAGTTCACTCTCTAAGGAGGTACTATTAATTCTCAAATATCACATGAATGAAAGTAGTTATATATACATATATAAATTATATATATTATACATGTGTCCATATATGTATATGCATGTATATATACATAGGCATGTATTCTTATATATAAGGATATAAATGCTTTACTATGGTGAAGCTGTAGAAATAAAATATATTATATTTTGCACTGTAAAATATGCAAATATAGCACACGAACACATGTAGTTTTTGTACAGACTCGAATAATATGCATATAATCACACACACACACACATATATATATAATTACTTCCATTCAAGTAATATTTATGAATCAAAGATTGTACATATGTGTTTATATCTTGTTTAAGGGTGTGTATATGGTGTACATACATATAAATTTATATGTATATAAATTTGTGTTTATAAATTTGTAGGAGGTGTATGGAATTCCATAGGCCTCCTGTGAACTTATAAACACAAATTTTAAATTCCATATTATTCACATGTTTGAGGTGTGTGTATGCGTGACATAGCCTCCACAAATTCTTATTCCTCTGTAAATATTGTATTTTTAAGTAGTGAATTAAACATTTTTGACCTGGTAGTTATTTAACCATGAAAAATTAAAAAATAAATTGTTAGTATGAATAATTTATTACAATTTAATTGATTGATGCAAATAACCTTAGAAAAAGATTAACAAGATAAATATATTAATTAATATAATTAAGAGAAATTAAGCTTCACAAGTGTGAAAAAATGTGTGTGTGTGTGTACATCTATGGCATATACTATGAAGATTTAATATGCTAATCACGCATTTTTTTTTTATTTATACATTTGTGCTCAAATAAATTTATTTTAATATAAAAATGTTTCACTACAAGATGCCACTACATATTTATAAAAATATATATATTTTTATATATTTCAAAATCATTCTTATTCAAATTTAACACTTTAATAAGAAATTTTCTTAAATTGATTTTAATGTTTCTAAGGATACTTTAAATTTGAATTTGAATTTTCCTTTTTCATATTTTTATGCTAATGAGAAAGCTCAAACTAGCCAAAAAATTAGTTTGTTTTTATGCAATAAAAAGCAAATTTTATTCATAAATTATTATGTGAAAATGTAAAAAGTACAAAAAAAAAATTTAACAACTAAAAATATATAATTATAAATATAAAATAAGAAAGTAAGAGCCTTAGCTTTTTTTATATTATATTATTATAATGTTAAATTTGAATAAAATGAATCCAATAAACTAAGTTCAAAATTTAAAATAATTTTGCTCACACATTTTCTTACATTTGTGAAGCTAAATGTATCTAAATATATTTATCTGGCTAATCTCTTTTAAATTATAAGATTGATAATAATTAAACTAATACTTAGGTGGCATGACACATCAAACGACGTCATTTGACACGTATGCCTTGAACGTATTGCATCATGTCGTGATGCAGAGGTAAAAACAAGGTAAAAGTCTTTGTTGATAATATATACAACTGTGGACTCTCGTTAAGGCATTTGCCTTAGAAAAAACTTAATTTGCCATACTCAGCGTGTACTCTTGAATCTAGACATGTGTGTATATTTCTATACAATATCATATTTAAATCTCAAGTACATAGTAATATATATATCTATGTGACATGTGATGACTAATGTGAAATATGACATATTATTAATCTCGTAGATATATATATATATATATATATATTACTATACATTATAGCTACTCCTTTAGGTATTAGTGTATGTATAAGCTCAAAAGTTTGCAGTGAATTTAGTCCCATATCGTCTATCTTAGGTATCTATTCCTGAGTGTTACTTCCGATGTTGTATTCGGTGAGAAGAAAATTCTAGATATATATATATATATATAAATATGATAAATTTAAGAGGTATACATGAAATTTTCCTTTAATTTAAATAAAATCCTTAACATTTATAGATTTCTAGAAGCCCACATCTAATTCCAAACCTACACACATGCGCCAGAAAATGAAGATGTTATTCATTACAACTTAAACATCGATTGTAACCTCCTTCCTACAATTGGGGCATGTGTAATGATCTTGGAGCCATTCTCCTACACATTCCTTGTGAAACATATGTTCACAAGGCAAGACTGCTATCATATCAAACTCTTTGAAGTCACTCAAGCACACAGTGCATGTTCCTGCAGCCTTGGCCTCTTCACTTGTTATAGGTGCGAACACTAGGAGTGATTCTACAATGTTCCCAAAGTAGAACTCCCATGCTTCTCGCAATTCCTCGCCTTCAAGACCATTAAATAAATCTTCACCCGTTAATATGTTGTCATCTTCAGTCAAGAGAACAATGGGAATATAATTGGTGGTCGGAGTTGGAATAACATAGTAACCTATAGGTCTTAAAGAGAATAGGGTTGCCTTTATATTTGCCAGTGCAACCATGGGATCTTACAGATATTCCCAAAGCCATCGGAATATAAAACATTCTTTAGAATGGAATATTGTAATACCTAAGTGTCGGATAAAAAGAGTTTTTATTAATAAGGGAGAAAATTATAGTTGAATAAAAAAGTAAGAGGTTTGTTTATTTAATCAATTTTTAAATATTACTTTTTGAAGTTTAAATTTTTTATACAATCACATATACACACTTCCTCTATAGACAACATACAAGCTTGTGTACATGTGTTTTGATGGCTTTCTCTTCTCGTGAACAATACAGATTTGTACGTGTCTTATTTTATAGTACAATACACACTCTTGGATAAGGTTGAATGTTGTTGTGTGTACACGTGTGCATCATGTGATGCTTTCCTCTATTAAGGACATGTTCATAAATGAAGCATGGATCTCTCTCTATCTCTCTAACATGGCCTAGACAAATGTCATTATTAAATGCTAACATTTATATGTATATATATAATAAAGTGGTCAAAATTTGAGGAGCTTAATAGTTAGAATACTTGTTTAATAGGTAAGTGGTCTTGAGTTTGATTCCTCAAGATTCAAGAACCTACTTAAGTTTTAGAGTTAATATTTTTATAAGGTTTAAATATCTACATATTATTAAAAAATCTATATATTTTTATTCTTTTAAGATATCAATAATTTAATATTTTTGGATAAAATAAAGAAATAAATAAAGGTGACATTAAAACATGCATAGAAGATAAATTATTAAAACTTATTACATTTAACTACATTATAATTTTGTAAATAATATGTTTTAATTCAGTCTCTCCTTTGAATTCTAAATGAGAAAGTAAACATAAAAGATATTATGCCTTACAACAATCACGTTCCTTTTAAGTTAAGTTATTAGGTTAATATTTTTATAAGGTTTATAAATAAATATTTACATATCATTAAAGAATCTATATATATCGTATTCTTTTAAGATATCAATATTTAATCTATTATAAATTTTAGAATAACATAAACAAATCAATAAAGGTGATGCATAAAACTATAAACTTATAATTTTATTAAAATTTATTATATTTAGCTACATTATAATTTTCTAAATAATATATCTTCATTCAGTCTCTGCTTTTGATTTTAAAATGAGGGAGTAAAAGTAAAAGATATTTGAACCTATATGCCTTACAACAAAATATATATTAAAATTTTAAACTTTAGGGCTTATGAAAAAGTGACTAATAAAGTTACCAATTAATTAGTTAATTCTATGTAATATATAAAATCCTTTGCACCTCATTTTAGCTATTTTCTACGCACAAAATAATTTCACTAGCTTATACAAATCATCAAAATTAGAAGATGGTGTAAAAATTAGCCATTATGCTAACATAGCCATAAAATATTTTATGGTTACGGACAGCGATCTCATATAACTGCAATACAGCCACAAGACAAGTAGTGTGTGTGAGAGAGAGATAGGGATTTTGCATGTTCTTCTACTATATATGTCTTTTTGGTTATGGATATGTACAGAAAAGCTAGTGTAAACACACAAGCACACACGTCCATATAGTAGAATAATGAAAAACCTTATTTAAAAAAAAAAAGAGGAGGAACGACACGAGTAATATTTATAAAACAGTGATTTGTTTTGGTATATGTGTAAAAGCTATGGACCTTGCAACGTCACCGCCAAATTATGTATACATAACTATAAAGGATCTGATGGCCACGCTAATCCCGTGCATGATCCGATGGCTGTGCTAACCGTTCCGATGTCTAGGTAGCATGCAAGAAACACTATTGTCATCTACATCTACAGCATTAATTTTTTTCATTAGAACGTTTGATGATGAGATGATGATGACAATTTAACAGCAAGAAAAGTTAAAGTGTTCACACTTTTAATAATTAAAAATCATAAAGACATAATATTTTAACTTTTAGTGCCGCATTGTTATCTATTCATGAGTGTTACTTCTGATGTTGTATTCGATTAGAAGAATATTCTAAGGATATATGTGTGTGTGTGTAAATATGATAAATTTGAGAGGTATACATGAAATTTTCCATTAAGTTAAATATAATCCTTAACATGTATAGATTTTTAGAAACCCACATGTAATTCCAGACCTAGACACATGCGCTAAAAATGAAGATGCTACTCATTAAAACTTAAAAATTGATTTGAACCTCCTTCCTACAATTGGGGCATGTGTAATGATCTTGAAGCCATTTTCCTACACATTCCTTGTGAAACATATGTTCACAAGGCAAGATTGTTATCATATCAAACTCATTAAAGTCACTCAAGCACACAGTGCATGTTCCTGTAGCCTTGGCATTTTCACTTGTCTTAGGTGCGAACATTAGGAGTGATTCTACAATGTTCCCAAAGTGGGAGTCCGATGCTTTTGATAGTTCCTCACCTTCAAGACCATTAAATAAATCTTCATTGGCTAAAATATCATTAAAGAAACAATGGGAATATAATTGGTCGGGATTGGAATATCTGGCATTACAAACCAAACAAATGGTAACCTATAGGTCTTCAGATAATAGGGTTGCCTTTATATTTTGCAGCCATTGGGTCGTACATAGTATTCCCAAAGCCATCGGATGTATGTAAAACATTCTTTATAATCAAATGTTGTACCTAAGTGTCAGATAAAAAGAGTTTTTATTAATTAAGGGAGAATATTAATTTTTAAAATTATAATTAAATATAAAAGTAAGAAGTTTGTTTTATTTAATCAATTTTTAAATACTAATTTTGAAGTTTAAAATTTGTATAATACAATCACATATACACACTTCCTCTACAAGCTTGTGTACATTGTGTTTTGATGGCTTTCTCTTCTCATTAACATTACATATTTGTAAGTTTAATTCACATATCTTATCTTATAGTACAATACACACTCTTGAATAAGGTTGAATGGTGTTGTGTGTACATATGTGCATCATGTGATGCTTTCCTCTGTTAAGGACATGTTCATAAATGAAGCATGGATCTCTCTCTATCTCTCTCAACATGGCCCAGACAAATGTCATTATTAAATTGCTAACATTTATATATATAATAAAATGGTCAAAATTTGAGGAGCTTAAATAGTTAGAGCACTTGTTTAATAAGTGGTCTTGAGTTTGATTCCTAAAGATTCGAGAATGTTTCTACTTAAGTTTTAGAATTAATATTTTGATAAGGTTTAGAAATAAATATTTACATATTATTAAAAGAATCTATATGTGTTGTATTCTTTTAAGATAGAACATAAATTATTAAAACTTATTTAACTACATTATAATTTTGTAAATAATATGTTTTAATTTAGTCTCTCCTTTTGAATTTTAGATGAGAGAGTAAAAATAAAAGATATTTGAACATGTAGGCCTTACAACAAATAGATAATGTATCATGTTCCTATTTCCAGAGTTATTTAGGTTAATACTTTTATAAGGTTTAGAAATAAATATTTACATGTTATATATATTGTATTCTTTTAAGATATCAATAATTTAATCTATTATAAATTTTAGAATAAAATAAACAAATAAATAAATGTGACATTAAAACATGAAAAAACTATAAACTTATAATTTATTAAAACGTATTATATTTAGCTACATTATAATTTTCTAAATAATATACTTTAATTCAGTCTCTACTTTTGATTTTAAAATGAGAGAGTAAAAATAAAAGATATTTGAACCTGTATGCCTTATAAAATACATAATGTATGGGCATTATTAAAATTTTAAACTTTAGGGCTTATGAAAAAGTGACTAATAAAGTTATCAATTAATTAGTTAAGTTTGTGTAATATATAGAATCCTTTGCACCTCATTTTAGCTTTTTTTTAAGCATTTCACTAGCTTATACATATTGTCAAAATTAGAAGCTGGTGTAAAAATTAGCCAGAGCCATCAAATGTTTTATGGTTAGTGACAGTGGTGGATGGCATCTCATACAACTGCAATAGAGCCACAAGGTGCGTGTGTGTGTGAGAGAGATGACTGTTATTTATAGGGATTTTCCATGTTCTTTTGCTATATATGAAAGCAGAGTATGTCTTTTTGGATATGGATATGTATAAAAAAAGCCAGTATAGATTGGTAAACACAATCACTAGCGCACACGTCCATATAGTAAAATAATAAAAAACCTTATTTTAAATAAAGAGGGAGGAACAACGTGAGTAATAATTATAGAACAATGTTTTGTTTTGGTATATGTGTAAAAACTATAGATCTTGCAACGTCACTGCCAACTGATGTATAGATAACTATAAAGGATCCGATGGCCATGCTAATCCCAAGCATGATCCAATGGCTGTGCTAAGCATGCAAGGAACTATTGTCATATACAACATTAATTTTTTTTCATTAGAATGTTTGATGTTGCATTATAGTATGCATGATCCAATGGCTGTGCTAAGCATGAAGGGAACACTATTGTCATCTACAGCATTAATTTTTTTCATTAGAATGTTTGATGTTGCATTATAGTATGAGATGAAGATGCCAATTTAACAGCAAGTGAAACTCTGTATTTAAAACCAAGAATTGCAGTGAAAATCATTTTGAAAAAATTATAGAATGGCTTTTTATTTTAAGCCATAGAAGGTCAAAAAATTGAATAATTAATTTTTAGTTATTCAAGTTACACATAAAATGTTAAAAACCACTACATCAATTATATACATTTTGGGTCTTTGAACCACTACTTTGAATTCTTCATATCTGCCACATGTAAACCAGAATATCATTATATAATAATTTGACGGCTATATTTATTTCTACTTATGTAATTTTAAATTATAAAGAAAAATTATGTAATCTTAAACTTAGAAAGAGAGTGTATTTTTTTATTTTTAAATTACAAGTCACATAGTTTATTTTAAAAGATTATCTTAAATATACTATATTTAATTAAAATCACATTATTAATTTTTGGATTAAATTTATAAATTATAAACTTGAATATTTTAATTTTAAAATGAATTTTCATATTCAAATGTAAATCCCACTATTAATTCAAACATTAAAATTAAAATTAGAAATTATAAACTTATATTTAAATGTTGTGAAGAATATAAACGTAAATGAATTTTCTAATTTGCTTTTGATCAATTCATTTTTCTTAATTATTCATATTTTCTCAATTCATTTTAATTTCTTAATTACCATACGATATTTAATTTAGACATGTTAAATTGCAGAATATTAATTTCGACATGATAAATCCCACTCAACCATTCTGCCTCAACTTGGCGCATGCGGATTTATCCCACTGACGGCAAATTGCTCCATGTCAACTAGATTATCATGCGGATGCTCCTCATAAACCGGTGGGATAAATCCCAATGACGCCAAAGTGTTCCGCATTGATTGGATTTATCCCAAGGACGCTCCTCAGAAAACGGCGGGATAAATCCCGCCGAAGCTACTTTCCCATCTCCATGCTTTCTCTTTATTTATCCAATCAAATACATATGTAATAATGTCCAAAAACCCTGATGTTATTTATATTATAGGTTTAGGATTGAGGTAACACTAAAGACAAGACAATGAGATATATTCTAGGCCGTGGTACCGTGGAATGGACATGGTATTTCAGAATAAAGGGGAAGCACCTAGGGTTCTCTTGTATTGCTGTAAAATTTATCCAAATTATTACAAGTGAACATACAAAACAATGGAGGGAGGGATCGCTTGTCAAGCATTCCAAGACATGTGTGAGCAAAGATGGTCGACACTCGCCATATCCACATGGTCCGCTCAAAAGTGACGATTTCTACTATAAACAACGACTCAATTGATGGTCGGTCATGTTGGTTGATTGACAACGACGTTCATGTATTTATCAATGATGTTCACCATGGTGTTCTACTCCTGAGGATTGAGTATTCTTTTAGTGATTTTTAAACATGTTTGGCATTTGACGACTACGATGATGCTAATCTAGTTGAGAGACTACAAGGATCTAATGCAATCTGTTGAGAGTATACTACAAGGATCTCGTAATGCAATGGGTCAAAGTGCTTGTAACTGACATTATGATGAAGTATGCAAAGATAGTCATTGGTGCAATCATTACATCAAATAGTGCCAAGGTCCACGTTAAACTAAGAACAATCCTAAAATTAAAACATAGCAGTTGCCACTGTAATCGGTAATAAGGGTCAAGCTGAATAAGGAGATAAAATAAGATTAGACTTCAGAAAGTCGGAACATGGTAAGGATGGATAGGTATGTAGAAGGTAGCAGTATTGCGGATCCCATCACATTAGTGAGAGAGAAAATAGTATACTAAAACAAAGAAAATAAGCAAGAGACACATAATGAGAGTAAGATGAAACTTATATTATGTCCATACAAGGCATAATACAATATACAGTATACTCAGGATCCTTTCCTAATCTTATTCTAGTATAATTATACCCGTACTCCCATTCTCGTATTAACAATTATCATAACCCGATTCCCATTATTTTCTTGACTAAAGATGACGATGTAATATCAAGTGAAGATTTATTTAATGGTGCTGAAGGTGAAGAGTCCCACTCTGAGAACATTGTGGAATCCCTCCTAGTGTTCGCACCTAAAACAAGTGCTAGAATTCAAAAGTTTCAAGTGTGTTACAAGTAAATGAAGTAAGAACACTTCTAAGTTTAATTCTTATGAATGTAGATTAATGATTTATAAGGTTTAAAATAAAAACTTATATATTCTTATGGAATTTATATATTGTGTAACTTGGTTCTCTTAACATATCTATTATTTTAGAAATAAAAACCTAATAACAAATGTTATAGTTTAGGATGAACATAAACTTTAACAAATAAGAATAAATTAGAGTAACACAAAAATAATAAATTCATTATGAAATAGATTAAGTCAAATCACCAGCAATAGATTCATAATTGCTGATGATTTTTTAAACTAATATATTACTTACTCATGCTTTTGTCTAATTACTTTTTAATTAAAGATATCTTTACTATACATAATAATTATCTCTTTCTCTCCTTAAGAAAATGACACACACTCATAAAATAATTATAAATTAAAATTACATTACCCTTTTAAGTATGTCATTTTACTTATGGCATTACACAACTCTTAAGCATGTACAAGATCAATAAATCCGTCTATTCAATCAGTTAGCACACTATTGTGAAAGTGTTATGTATATATTCTTATAGAATTATATATTATGTAGCTTGGTTCTTTTTACTATTTTTAAAATAAGAACCTAGTAACAAATGCTATATTTTAAGAGGAATCTGACTTTAACAAACTAAAATAGATTAGAACAACAGATTAAATGAAATCGCAAGCAATAAATTCATCTTTGTTGGTGATTTGATTTAAGGATTTTAAATCAGTTTAATTACTTACTCATTTATTTGTATAATTAATTTTTAGTTAAGGGATATCTTTATTATACATAAATATGCATACAGTTCTCTTTCTCTCTCTAACACTAAGAAATGTTTTTCATACGTGCACTATAAAAACACATACCTACAACGGGAGTTTTTATAAACTCATATATAGTGTTTACGTATGAGTTTACATGTGAGTTTAATTAATTTTTTTATAATAATTTATTTAAACTTATATTATTATATAGTATGAAACTTATAATTTTGTTATTAAAATGTTGGTCTCTTTTCTCTCTCTCACACACACTTAATTATAATATTTAATTGATAAAAAGTTTATATATATTTATTTATTTGATTTCATAATTAACTCTCTTAAAGTTTTATTTAAATTATTAACAAATTAATTTAAATGAGAAGAATAATAAAGCAATAAAATATTATGCTGTAATAAAATTTGTACATTCTGTATTATACACACTTTGAAACTTATTATTATTATATAGTATATTAAAATGTCCTAAATTATCTGAATCGTCTCTATTTTAGTGGTAAGCTAGGTTTGGAGGGAGCTAGCCAATTGTTTCTTCAAAGACAAACGCATGAATCCTTCTTAACAATTACAGCTGAAAATGTTAATGACCAATTTGGTGTTTTCTTCCTTCTTTCAGCAAAGCACTTGGGATTTGAAACTTATTGACTATCCTCCCCAATATTGATGAGGATATACAGATTTATACATCTAACAAAATGGGCATAATTTCCAATATTTTAATACTCCGTATACACTAATATGCAGCAACATGGGTCCTTGATGTATGAGTTAGTTTCAGCACTTGCTAGTCTATCAACAGCCACATCCATGTGCAAATTATATATAATATATATTACACACACGTATGTATATATATATATATATATATATATATATATATATATATTATAAAAAAACATATAGCTTATGAAGTTTGCAGCCTAGGTTCCTATTTACAGGATCATCGTCAAAGGAAATATGTCAGTCTTATAAATGTATGTGATTGTAAATATATATATGTATATGTATATGTATAGATATAGTTATCTATTTTTTTTTTTATGTTTATTAGGCCTAAGTCAAAATAAATGTCGCATTCAAATGTGAAGTGACCAGTGAGAGGAATATGTGGAGGAATATTTCTAATGACTGGTTGCACGCTCGGTTACAATATTACACACTATATATGACATATACACATTTTGCAATTATAATACGTATATATTATCATGCACACATACACATGCATTGAGAGAGAGAGTTTGATATATACATAAAGGAGTGCATTGGCAACAAATATATATATATATTCTACATAGTTTTATACGCAGCACATTAATACATATATATAATATAGGCACATATACACATGCATTGAGAGAGAGAGATCGGCCACCACCACACGGCTCTCCCTAGCACCAAGCGTGCTCACGTTGGGCTGAGCAGCCCGGCATTCCATGCCATAACCTCATTGCCTTGCTACCTAGCCGCATGTTAATACTTACTAAATTTATAACTTCTAATATTTGATTACTATTTGTCATCATCAAATACCTTGAGAAACAATAATTAGTAGGCCTCGCCAAGCTCCTGCCGGAATGAGTCCAGGTCTGCCAAGTTGGCAACATCGCCATCATTTTCCAGAAACCGGGGTCCAATCGTCCACAACGCTATCTGCGCTTTGGTAGCCCGTAGTCCCGCGTAGAAGGACCTCCACCACATCAATCTGCTTGAACTTCTTCCGTGGCGGGAGGGACAAAGTCTGAGGGAGGATCAGGCCGTCCGGACCATCATCCCCAAGATCATCTGGAAGAGCATCCCCCATATTAGACAAGAATTCCTTAACTTCATCCATGTTTCTGAGCACCACCTGCCTCAGTTCAATGCCAGTTACGGCATTTATCCGCTTGCAGTAAATTGCTACTCCTCCTTTCTGCATATCTGTGATGAGCTGAACAAACGGAACGCACGATGCATCAGCCCAGAGAAAGAAGTCCATATACGCCTGCCGTAAGGACCTCCTCGTCAAAGTTTTCCGTTTCAGCTCCACACCCAACACAGCTCCCTGTGAAAAAAGGTCCCCGAAAGTTCTCATCACTGCAACCAGATCGTTCTTCGAGCTGAGCGTGAAATGCAGGCCCTCAAACTTGTGCCGTACAATTTCCCGGTTCCCGATTGCCCATCTGATGCATCTGTGAAATCTCTTGCTTGCCACCCAGCCCTCCACGGTTTTACAGTATCTAACTCGCTGTTGCTCCTCGTACCTGTCATCCCAGAACTGCTCGTTTCCCAAAAGTTGCTCTAGAACGTTAGTATTATCGCTTAATTTGTTCCCATCTTTGTCTTCGTTGAGAGGCCCGACGATTTTCAGCGCCTTGCGTACTAACTCGAAGTCATCAGCATTAATACCAGAGGCGCTTCGGGTAGCGGAAACTTCCCGTCCCAGAGTGTCAAGCTTCTGAAGAATGTGAGTAAGTAGCACCGGGTCTGCAAAAATAAACGAAACACCTTCAAGGGGGGCAAAAGAAAACTCATGACACAGAAAGCAGAGGCAAGAAAGGAAGCACCCACAACCTTGGACTACTAATCGCAGATATAATAAGAGAGTGACACTGAAAAACCTACCAAGCAGTATGAAGAAACACAGCAGAACATGACATCAAACAAGAAAACACAGGCAGAAATCACACAAAGTCTATACACCAGGGAGATTTGTTGCATATGTGGAAAGAGACGCCATAGCCAAGGGACAAACTAGGGGCAAAAGCAAATAAGAAGAAGACATACACTCAAGATGCCATAGCCAAAGCATGACAATCAAGACAAAACACATGCAATCACAAATCGGATAGAAAGAGGGCAAAACATGGAGAAATCAAGCCAAGCAGATAGAAATAATGAATGAGGCTTGCCTGAAGGAATGAAAGTGATAGTCCCTGGATAAACAAGATCATCGTCGTCCAGATCAAACCCATCCCTGTGTAGATAGCCAGTCCGCCCTTTCTTCTCAACTATCGCCAGAATTCTTTTGGCAGCCTTGCCTTGTGGCGGACAAACTTGTTTAGAAACCACGGTGCCATCTTCTAGCGTCACAACAACACTGTCCGCCATGTGTTAGTGAGTGCGTCCAACATCAGCATCCGTACAGCCGTTCTCATATCTGAATGGTGAGTCATATATATTTTTTAAGAAAAACAAATTAAAAAAAGCCACACATGGTTTATTAAGAACTTGTAAGGTAACTACGGTAAATATGTAGGTTACTCTGATAATTCGGGGCTAATCCTATAATTATAAGATAATTATTACGAGTGCACAGGATAGTCCAAATATGATTAGGTATATATCTTTTATTTGTATATATAAACCTTGACATGAATATAAATGTTATCCCAGTTTTTTTGAACTAATGATATTTGGACTATTTTATAAACCCATAATAAATTATCTTATAATTATAAGATTAACCCCGTATATACCTTAATTACCAGGGTAACTTACGTATTTACCGTAGTTACCTTACAAACTATATATATCATTTTCTTTTTATATGCTAACACAAACATGAAATAATACTGTAACAAAAAGACATGTTTATAAGTTTTTTTTTTCACGTTTTATAGTTTAAATATAAAAAATTCAAATTAAAAATGTCAATCTCATTTTAACCCGTCTCTCAGCCCTAACCCTAGAAACAGAGGATGGAGATTGAACTCGCAAATCAATAGTGCACAACACAACTCGACATAATATATATAGCATAAATCTCTCTCTCTCTCTCTCTCTCTCACACACACACACACACACACACACAACAGACGCACATACCTCTTCGTATAATCTACGTAGCCATTGAGCACACTGAACAGCAGTGTTTAAGTGAATTATTTTTAACGCGTTCTTGTTACTGTCAGCATTACTCTTAGCGATTCCCCAAAAGTGCAATACTACGTCCACTCTCCCACACACACCCACACACACACACACACACACATATAACATAATATATTGATTATGATATTATATAATCTGCTAGTATTGTGTAATTGCATCACACACCCACACAATACCTTCCACGATGTCTTAAAAGAGCACAAAGAAGCTTACAGGACGCAGTATATAGGCTTAACACCAAAATCTTCATTAATTAAGCTGCTCTGCTTCAAAATACTCGCAGGGCAATGCAAAGCCACGGCAACATGGCTTGCCTTCATGGGAATATAGCTTAAAATCAAAAAAGAGAATAGTTAGTATATTTAAGATAGATATTTATGTTTGCTAATATGCGCTACGACGTGTGTGTGTGTGTGTGTGAGAGAGAGAGAGAGAGAGAGAGAGAGATGGCCATCGTTTGCTTCTAATGATAATCTACACACACACATGAGTGCATGTACGTATCTAGAATGGAAGCCACCCTCCAGGACTTGAAGAAGCACGTTCTGTTTTTGCTTCTGGAAACTTTAGATAAATTTTGTGCGTGTGCGTTTTCAACTATGACAGTAACTTATCATAATAAATGTATATGTTTCTTTACATGATTAAATTATTGATAATTATTATTAACTATGACAATAGTAATAAATAGAAACACTTATAATACAATAAATAAGAAAGTTATAAAATCTATAAAATATAATAAAGAAAAATTTAATATCTTTTGTAAGGTAACTGCGGTAAATACGTAGGTTACCATAGTAATTATAGGATTGACTTTAGTATATACATTAATTACTAGGGTAACCTACGTATTTACCGTAGTTACCTTTAAATACTGGGGAATATCTAAGATGGTAAATATACTTTTCCACAGAACTGTACACTGTACATAACCAGTGTACCAAACAACGAAGACAACTTAACACGCCGCGCGCGTGCGTGTGTGTGAAAGGGCCCTTATATAATTTGTTGTGCACAATCATATACACAATGTGTGTGTAAATACAAATATTGTGTACATGCATGGCCAGGAGTTAAATTAATTTTAGTAATGCAATATATTTTCTTGATATTAATTTCCCTTGTTCACAAATTGACCCTCAGAGTAGAAACACGTCTTCCAGAGCAGTCCCACTAACTCCGGGTAAGTCGCTCTGATAATCGTGGACTTAGCCAGGTCCTCATGCTTCTTGGACACCACACGTTCTGATGCACCTTCCTAACTTCCTCAAGAACACTTTGATCCGTCATGTAAACCCAGATAGTCTGAGTTTAAGAGATAGCCACTCGTCACCAGTATCGCCTTCTCCAGCGTCATCTAGATTATTATCCTCATTGTTTTCTTCATCACTTCCGTCTTCGCTTGACTCAATGTCAAGTTCTTCGTATCAAATTTCAAGTTTTTACTTCTTCGTTCTTGAACATTCACATGTTCAAGCATTACTTTTGCTTTATCCATCTTGTCTTGTTTAAAGTTAACAAGGCAACTTTAATCCCTTTACGCTTCTACCCAAATCTTTATAGAATCCACAGGTGTGCACTTTAGTGCATCAATGATCAATTTACTTTCAATGAACATGTACATCGCAAGCCCCGTAGCCACCTCTTCCAGCAAACATAATCTGTCATTGCCTGAGTTTCTGGATCCTTAAAAAAATGCACAAAAGACTTCAACTTCGCCGTTCTTCGGTGCTTCTTGATGCCTCCAACAAGCTTGAACTTCTTCTTAACAAGCATCGCTGGTATCCTCCACTCCAAAGGCATAATCTCTTGGAGTGTAAACGCCCATTGGTCAGGGGTTGTGGTGCTAAAGTCAGCCAGTGCAACTAGATGTTGAGACGAATGATAAAGAGATCTGCAACTTCTTTGACTTTTCAACTACTTGAGAACGCTTGCAACAATCTGGGTTGTGTGCTATCCTTTCTCATTAGGTACAAGAACAAATAGGTGGAATCTTATTTGCTCGACACGCTCACCAAAAGTCAAATACGCACGTCTATCAACATCCTCATCGCCGGCAATGCCACCTACAGTGGAACAGAGTGCTACCACAAGGTGCCCATACTCGTCGTTCATGTCTTTAAAGGTTATGGGTAGGACTCTCATGTGTCTCGTAACCTCAGTCAGAAGCGGGAACTTAAATGGCGATGTATAATCAATAAAGAAGTCAGATCTGCCAAGGAGACCAATCCAGTTTCCTATGACTTCCTCCAAATCATTGTCTACATGCTCAAGTGATTCTATAAGATGGATATGGACATATTGCCTTTTGCAACAACCATTATCACAATAGTTCTGATGAGCAACTGGATCATTCTGAGGACTCCACAAGACATGTCCAACAACAATTGCATCCAACTTGGACAAGGCTTTCTTGACTTATTGAAAAGCATGCTGCAGAAGACCTTAATAACTTTTCGTCTAAAGTTAAGAGTCTCAACTTCACAAAGTGAACCTTTGCTTTGTTTGACTTGATATAGTTTAAATTTAAAGTGGAGAACCTGATCGTAAATCCTTTTACCATAATCAATGTATTCCCACTCTTATTATTATACATCTAACTCACAAGCTCAGACAACACGTCTTGAGCCTAAGTCGCCATCCCAACAGTTGCCACTAGCGTGCAAGCAGCTGAGTTTAGTTCATCGAAAAACCAAGAAAGAAAGATAAACCGATCATCATTAGGTAGCAACACTCCCCCGATGAAGCTCACAACATCTTGCAACGTCAGAGCCACCTTTACGCCTTCTAGCAACTCCCACAACAGCTCCGTGTACTCGTAATCACTCCCCTGGAATACAAAGGGCACCATGCAAATCTCTTAGTGACAAAACTTGTGCTGCTTCTAAGCTTACTTCCTTGGGAGTAAGGCATCAGTGTTGGTTGCCATTAGATTGTGGTACATGCACAATTGAAATTTCAACCCCAAAGAGACTTGCACCTTGACCTTATACTGGGCTTGTAATCCTTCTTCAGTCCTATCGTTTAGTATATTGTTCACCCACGGCTTGTCTGACTCCCATATTTTTCTGAGAATCCTAGGAAAATCATTCTCAATCGTTGACTTGGCAGCAGCCACAGCCATGTGCAAAAGACTCCCGTTTGTATTAATTTCCACTCTCTGTATTTCTAAAGACCCTCGCACCTGCTTTAATCAAACTCTTCATAGTCTTTCTCATGCCTCTTATAACAAAGTAAGCCTCGGGATCCTCAATGTCCTTTGGTAGCTCACCATCTTCAGTATGTAGAGTAGCTCAATTGATCTGCCTTGCAAAGCTTGCGTCCGAACTCCCTTTGTTGCTCGTCCGTCCATTCTCCATAAGTTGGGCCTTCTCCTTGAAATCCATTTTCTCAAAAAGATCTTTTGGTTTAATCTCCACCAAAAATCCAACTTGCCTGTATATAAACATAGACACATATACACATATATATGTGTTCTAAACTGATGCATACACGTTGCACATGTATACACGCCAATATACATCTATGTATGTTGTATTAGTTTAGAATATATATATATATATAATGGAACCTTTCAGATAGAACCCGGAGTAGATGCCAACATACTTTGTTTAAAGGTGCAGTAAAAGCCGCCTTCTTCAAAACTCTGGTAGCTTATATGTTTGAATCATATAGTCAAATATTTTATATATGAAGTTTAATTTATATTAAAGTTTAAGTTGTTGTATATTAAAGTTTATACTTAAGTTGTTACTATAAACTTTGATGGCTACTTAGCAGGCATCCTAAAACAGATGTTGAGTGATTAACTAATCGAGTTTTATTAGAATTATTTAGTTATATAATTATTATTATTTATTTTTATATAAATGATAAAGCTTAAATATCAAGCATTATGTCACAATATTCCAAGTAATATAATATATATACATGTTGAATATTAATTTAATTAATTACATTATGCTGGAACAGAAGTTAATATTAATAATAATGAATCCCTTTACCTATAATTGTTAAATGTCCAGTACAGTACACAAGACTGAATTTGTTGTTCCTTTCAAATGGGACCACTGAATAAAGCATCTGTCTAGAACCTGAAGATTGAACAAAATGTATGAACCACCACCTAATAGTTACATAATACAACACTACTTAGAGATTAAGAATTAACCAAGAAATTATAGATTGTATATATATATACACAGAGAGAAAGAGAAAACCAGGAGGGATACTAAAGATTTATTTGTATGTAAATGTACAAGTTGTCATTTTGGTGTTAAATTGCTGCAGATTGTTCAACTCCAAAGCTGGATAAGTCAAGATGCCTCATCCCAGCCAATGCAAGCACTTGATTGTCAGCAAAGTTGTAAGCTCTCCTAAAGCCTGTTATACATCTTTCCATCTGTGATGTAGCATATTTCCCAGTACAAAGCTTGCAACCACAAAAATGTGTAACGAATGGCCACTTCCCATCCCCTACGTTACCTCCAGCCGCCAACGTTTCATTACTTATCTGTTAAACATGTATATACACAGAATATGTGTATGTAGCACGTTACACACGCACAC
>PUQB01000485.1:0-193466 GCA_003024785.1 Selaginella tamariscina | reverse complement strand
ATAGAAGCACAAATGCATATATAACACGATTGTATGTAGTGCATATATAAACCAATTGTTGTGTAAAACAACAACACATATATAAATCTGAATATACATTTATAAAACAGTTATGCAAATCAAATATACTGAATTGTTGATATTTTAATCATGATTATTATATTTAATATAAGATTCGGGAAGTAAGAATCGGGAAGGGATATCAAGTTTTAGGAAACAATTACTATTTTATATAGAGGTATGATAGATAATCTACCATTTTGTAATATAATATTTAAATGATTACATCACTCTTTACATACGTTCTGTATGCTTGAATATATATTTATACTCAATGTATATACCGAAAATATACCGTTGATACCTTTAGAATATTCCTTAGCATATCCATGAATATATGACCTCTGACTTATGAAGTGCAACAATTAAATGTTCTAGAATCAACTATACATACATTGTACATTATACATTATAATAATACAGTGTATATGTTATATATAATGTATAATGTATAATATATAACGTTATGGAGTGTGTATGATATGGTTGGCAACTGTATGTAAGCTCTGGATTTGTGCGTGTGAGATTCAATTAAAACAAACAGTAAATGCTATGAAAGCATTAAAAAGTTTGTGTATATGTAATTTATTTGTATATATTAATTTTAATTAAATTAAGTCAAGTAAACACGATTATATTTTTATTATACATAATACATATATTAATATAATTAAAATTATTATAAATGAAAAAGATTAATTTAAATATACAAATTATTATAATTATATAGAAATACATGTATAAAGATGTCATCGCTGATACAAGAACTGGAATATTTTTGAAGTTCTAAAATAAATATAATTTAAATTTTAATAAATAAAGATAAAATACTTACCGGAGTTTTGAGAAGTTTAAAATCGTTTGTATATTTAATTTAATATAAAACAAGGACTTGTTTGTTTCAGGTGTGTTCATGTATGCACTAGAACAAGTGTGTGTAATCCTGAAACTATCTCAATGAAGTGTGTGTGTGTGTGTATGTGTGTTTAACTTGCTTGTTTCAGGTGTGTTCATGTATGCACTATAACAAGTGTGTGTGTTTAACTTGCTTATTTCAGGTCTGGTGTGGTGTGTTTTAACTCTCTTGTCTATAACAAGTGTGTGTGTTTAACTTGCTTATTTCAGGTCTGTGTGTGTGTGTGTTTAACTCTCTTGTCTATAACAAGTGTGTGTGTTTAACTTGCTTATTTCAGGTCTGTGTGTGTGTGTTTAACTCTCTTGTCTATAACAAGTGTGTGTGTTTAGCTTGCTTGTCTATAACAAGTGTGTGTGTTTAACTCGCTTGCTTCAGGTGTGTGTGTGTGTTTGTTTCAGGTGTGGTCATGTATGTACTATAACAAGTGCGTGTGTGTGTTTAACTTGCTTGTCTATAAGAAGTGTGTGTGTTCAAGCGCTTGTTTCAGGCGTGTGTGGTTGTGTTCAGGTGTGTGTGTGTAACTCGCTTGTTTCAGGCGTGTGTGTGTGTATGTTTAACTTGCTTGTCTATAACAAGTGTGTGTTTAACTCGCTTGTTTCAGGCGTGTGTGTGTGTGTTTTAACTTGCTTGTTGTGTGAGTAATAATTAGTTCTGGTGGGGATTGAACCCACAACCTTCGGCTCATAAGACCAACGCTCTGACCAGTTGAGCTACAGAACTTTACGATTAATATACTCAGTAAGTAGATATTTCAAATTTATATGTATATATATAATTAAATTATCCATATAATATACAATACTTCACTTACATACATATATTTTGATTAAAGTAAATTGTTATTGAAAGACAATTGAGTATATATGACTTGACATATATATTCAGGCTATCATTACATATATATTCAGGCTGTTGTTTTATTTAATTATTCATTAAACACTGCTTCCAGATAACATAACATCTGCCTTTGTGAATTGTTAGATGCTAGATCTTCATTCACACACACAACATGATCAATTGTTGCATGTATGTTGCTATATATATATATATAATCTGCATCATATATGTCCTCATACACAGCTAGCGTGTATATAACAAGTATAATCTGCATGTGTAATACATGTACATATAACCATCTCTTATTTTGATGCATAATTGTTCCTTATTGTTTTACAACTTCAGAAGTACGTTAGTCTGGGTATCCTTATAAAAGATATATAAATGGTTTGAAAATTTATGAGAGGCCTCCGATGGAAAATGATAATTATCATAGTGATTTATATATGTTATTATTTTATGATTTTCTCTCTCACACATACACGCACACACATGCTGGAGAGAAACTATAACTAGACGTATCATATACACAGAATTTAAATGATTCTTTGTTTCCATTCTGCTTATTTCTGAATAGGCTTTTATCCACAACAATGGTGTGTGTGTGTGTGTGTGTGTGTGCGTGCGTGCGCGTGTGTAGCCCTGTATTCACGTTGTGGGTTCAATCCCCACTAGACGTATTGGATATAAACAGAGTCATATTGACATACACACACATGAATATACAGTACACTAGTGTGCTCGCACACACACACACTTGTTCCAGTGCATGCATGAACACACCTGAAACAAGCAAGTTCATACATGACACTAGTGTGTACATATTTTGTAGAACTTCAAAGAATATTCCAGTCATTGTCTAAATGACGTCCCTTTTAAATTTTTTATATCTTTATACATGTATTATATATAATTATATTAATATGTATATTTAAATTAATTTTTAATATTTATATATAATTTTAATTATGATTAATACATGTATTTAACTTAATTTAATTAAAATTAATATATACAAATAAATTATACTGTTTCATTAGCATTTTTGTTCTAATTGAATGTTCTCGTCTCTCTCACACACACACAAATCTGGAGCTTACGTGGCGCTAACCATCCTCATATATCATACATACTCCATAACGTCAAATGTATTATATAGACAGACAATATATACATGTATATGATCTACGTATATATAGCCATACAATTGTATATAATATATGAATATTTATACATGGAGGTGCTTTTTGATCCCCACCAGAAGTATTACAAATAACACAATAATATACCATAATGAGGTGGTCTTTATACATATGAGGTGTCATCTGTGTGTAAAATTTGAACATTCCAATATTTTTAATTAATAAATTAATTTAAAAAATTACATATATGTTAATGTCAATACAAATTAAGTATACCTATATTACCAGTAACACAATTATATACCGTGATGAGGTGGTTTTTATACATATGAGGTGTATATTTGTGTCATGTGTGTAAAATTTAAATATCTCATTATTTTTAATTAATGATTTAATTAAAAGATTACATATATGTTAATGTAAATACAATACTAAAATTATATTATAAGTAACAGTGATCAGGTGGTCTTTATACATACGGTGTATACTTGTGTCATGTGTGTGTGTAAAATTTGAACATTTCATTATTTTTAAACGAGTTAATAAATTAAAAGGTACATATATCTTAATGTAAATAAATTAATGTATATTAATATACCTAACACAATGTCATAGCATAATGAGGTGGTCTTTATAGATATGAGGTGTATACGTGTGTCATGTGTGTGTGTAAAATTTGAACATTTCATTATTTTTGATGACTTAATAAAATACAAAAAATTACATATATATTAATGTAAATACAAATTAATGTATGCTATATTATGCATGTTATAATAAAGTCAAAATATTAATGTGTTAATGCATAATTAATCTTTGACATAAGCATACATAGTATGTGTGTGTGTGTGTGTGTGTGTGTGTGTGTGATGAACACAGAAACCTCATTCTTGAGAGAGAGCGCAAAGGCTGTTTGTGGGAGCTATAATGTATGAACATAAATTCTATATATAGAAATGCATTATGTGAGTAGTTCTCATTCTTGTTGATAATCCACGCTGTTATGTGTGTGTGTGTGTGTGTGTGTGTGAGAGAGAGAGAGAGAGAGAGAGAGAGAGAGAGAGTATACGCAATGGAGATAAATCAATTAGGTATTTTTTCAAGGATATTCTATGGTGAAGAATATATCTGTAATGTGTGTGTGTGTGAGAGAGAGAGAGGAAAGTATACGCAACGGAGATAAATCAATTAGGTATTTTTCAAGGATATTCTATGGTGAAGAATATATCTGTAATGTGTGTGTGTGTGTTGGATGCAATCCACGGTTGATGTTATGTGGTTAGACATGTATATATGCAAGCAACAAAGGGACACACACACACACACACACACACACACACACATATATATATATATATGAGAGAGAGAGAGAGAGAGAGAGAGAGAGAGAGAGAGAGATTCAGTGGTAGAGCATCTGGCTACAGTACAGTTCAAATCTGATTTGATTATTTAATTGATAATACATGTCATTACGTTAAAACTTTATATTATACACTGATACCTCAGAATATCCTTAAAATACCTTACAAGCTTTATTTACGTATATACTTTTAGAATTTGAATTATATTTGACTGTATATCACATATTTATAGTAGTAAGTTAATCGTGTATTAATGAACATTGTAACTAAAATGGAAATGTATATAGTCCCATTTTTTAATAATTAATAAATTTAATTATTAATTAGTATTTTTTATAATGTTAACAATTTCATTTATGCTCTAATGTAGCTATATATTTCGTACTTTATAGCAATTATTTTCTGTAATATATGTATAAGAAGTCTATAACAAAATGCCGAATATGGACATATATATAAAATGAAGGCACAACGTGATAGCATATGTAAAGAATATAAATATAACATCTGGTTACTTGAAGAGTGTAATGTTAAAATTTAACGTTTTAAAATATATAATGTTAGATAGTGGATTTGTGTTTCACATTTTTAACATATGAATGTTTATTAAAATATTCAATAATTTCTTATATATATATATATATATATATACACACACACACACATATCATTTTTTGTTATATGTTAAAGTTTCTAACTGTTAAATATAAAATATAATTTTTATTATCAAATGTTCTGTTTTGTACACACACGGGAACACGAGAGTTATTTGTGGGAGCCATCAAACAATCACAGGATGTATGAACATCGCAGATTGTAAATTTTATATATAGAGATACATTTGTAAGCATGTGAGTAGTTCAGATTCTTGTTGTGTATGTATGTGTTTATATAACCTGTTATGTATGTATGTATATAATGCAGATTATATCTTAGTGTGTGTTGTGTGTGTGTGTGTGTAGAGAGAGAGAGAGAGAGAGAGAGATTATACACAACGGAGAAATCGTTTCTACAAGGATACTTTAGGTATTTATATTTTATGGTGAACAATATATACCCTACCGTCTGCATACGCGCTACGTGTAACAATATAGTGTATATTCACAGGCACACACATATATATAGTAATATAATGTTCTCTCTCTCTCTCTATATGTGTGTGTGTGTGTGTGTGTGTGTGTTTATACAAGCAGTCAATGCTAAAGAAAACATCAAACTTTTGATGTACATATACATGTAACCAAGTTAGTACTTTGCATGTTATAATAAAGTCAAAATATTAATGTAACTATAGTATGAGTGTGTGTGTGATACATGATATGGAGTTTCACAGCGAATACACATGTTATTGTTCTAATTAAAGCCAAACTTTTTTCATTGGATTCCCCTGTGTTCGTAATAAAACATGTTTTAAAATTGTATTTGGTGTGAAGTGGAGGTATAGCTCAGTGGTAGAGCATCTGGCTGCAGTCCAGTGGGTCATTAGTTCAAATCTGATTGCCTCCTTATTTCAATCTCATTAATTAAATTTATTATATTTTAAATGTTCCCCAACATATATATCGGAACGTCCGTATTCCAAACGGTTCGCACATATCGGAACGTCCGTGTTCCAAACGGTTCGCACACGCACTGAAGAAGATGAAAGAACTGGAGAGTTCTTCTCATGAACAAGATGAGTAACGCCGTTACTATTTGCCAAACACCATGTGTTGTGTGTACGCGCGCGCGTGTGCATGTGTGTGAATGAGTGAGTGCGTGTGCATGTGTGTGACTGAGTGAGTGTTGTATCTCACATACATATTTATACTTGCTGGAAATACAGCAAAGTCTTATACAAGGCATATCCTTCCATAAACGTACAGCAGCAATTTAGGGTTCATTTTGAAAACAGGGGTTTTCTGAGATTAGGGTTCTTGGAAGAATGCAGTCATTGTTCCGGCGCAGATGGATAGCGCCGGCACATACACGATTGTTTGCAGACAGAGGATTGAACAGGAAGGACTACACAGATCCGGGATTCCAGGCATTGGGCTACATTAATGCTGGATGGTTCGCCAACACACACGAGGGCAGATTCAAGGGCCCATTACCAAGGTAAGATTGTAATATACATAGTACGAATTTATATCTGAGTATGTAGGGACCCAGTCTATGCTGGGATTAACGAGGATGAGGAGACATTTCGTATGAAGATGAAGAAAAAGAAGAAAATGGGGGAAGCTCGAAAGCAGTATGAAGCCAGGTGTGTATGTTGCTTAGTTTATTTAAACTAACTCTGATATGTATTCTCTAGTTTTCACGTTTTTACTTTCACGCACACGCGTTGTACATATACATGCGTATGTATGGAAATGCAGTATAACTTGTTAACCGAACTTTCTGTCTGTCTGTCTCTCTCTCTCTCTCACACACACAGACGTGAATTTGAATAAATACATACGTGGTTGTTTCACTATTTATAGTACTCGTTAGTTTAGAAGTACGCACAGAACCTTACCCACACGTGTGTGTGTGTGTGTGTGTCTCTCTCTCTGTATATATAATACCTATTGGATACGGACGCAAACAGTGATAATAATGTTGATATGTGTTATTTATGTGTATATCAGTATTTATATCTTTAGTGATTCTTTATATACGTACTAAGATATATATGCACACGCACATAACATCTATATCTAATTGTTGTGTCCTACAGCACTAAACAGGAGGAACAGAGTCCTGTTAAGGTCGAGGTGCGAGGATTTAATGACAACGTGTGTACAAGTAAGAGCTTTGTGAAGCCGCCAAAGGTCGCATTTGAAGACGAGATCATCCCGGAGATGGAGATGGTAAACGAGCTGAAGAAAGTGAAGAAGGTTAAGGTCAAACAGAAGGTATTAAGGGGTTTAAGGGCAGGATTTTGACTGATTATGCAGATTATGGTTATAATGGGAGTGGGCTTGATGAGTATAGTAATAAGGTTGAGGAGAAGAAACGCAAGCAAGTTGAAGAGCTTGTGTCTATGTGTGAAAACAATCGGAATTTGTGAGGTAAATAATGTGAATGCTTTTAGTATTGATGTTGAGTGTATATGTATCTACATGCATACATGTGTACTATGCTATAAATGTTAATACCCATGTGTATAAATTTGTGAGAGCCATAAAGAATATTTATTTTGTAAATGAAAATAGAATTGTTCAAATTTAAATAGAAAAGCTAATAGATATTGAAATAGAATGATTTATATAATCGGGCAATTTTTAAAAGTGATTTTATTTAATATTAAAATTTAAACCTATGATCTATATATACAGCTGATTGATCTTAAAGGATTATAGTTCATAATACTTAAACTTCTCAAAGTAAACTTATTTTCTATATACTTCTCAACCTTGCTGTTGAGGTTTGTCAATCTTATTGATTCAATTTATTACATTTTATTTTATTTAATATTAATTTTAAACCTTAGTTATGTGATTATTTAATTGATCTTATAGATTACAGTTCATAATACAATTATACTGATTTCCACCAGAACTAAATTATATTTACGCGTCTGTGTGGCATCATTAAAGTACAAATACAAGTATTACATATCTTAATAAGTCTTACATGGCAAAAAAGATTTTAAAACGTTCTCTCTCTAACTATTCAAACTAGTATTTAAACATACTTCTCAACCATGTTGTTGTTGAGGTTTGTCAATCTTATTAATTAAATTTATTACATTTTATTTTATTTAATATTAAATTTTAAACCTATGATCTATATTACAGTTGGTTATGTGATTATTTAATTGTGTCATTACTTTAAAATTTGATATTATACACTGATTTCCACCAGAGCTAAATTATAGTTACGCGTCTTGTGTGGCATCATTAAAGTACAAATGCAAGTTTAATAAGTCTTACATGGCAAACAAGACTTTAAACATTCTCTCTCTACTCTTCCAAAGTAAATTTATTTTCTACATACTTCTCTCGACCAGATCATGTTGTTGTTAAAGTTTGTCAATCTTATTGATTAAATTTATTATATTTTTTGATTTAATATTAAATTTTAAAATAATCTTCAGAGATTTTTCATTTTGAACAGAATAATAAGATAACGTTTGAAAATGAATCCACTTATCTGTACATAAACATTTTTGTTAATATATATATTAAAATAAAACAAGCACTGATTATCAGTTGAGAAGGGATTGTGTGTGAATCTAAAATCTTCTCGTTGTCACCCAATATATATATATATATACAAATTTTGTTCATTCTATCAACAACATATATACATGAAATATATGTATAAGTATACCGTTTCATACAAACGATTTTAAACTTCTGAAAAGTAAGGAAATCTCGGGTAAGTATATTATCTTATTAAATGAATTTATTATAATGTAAAATAAATATTTTAAAGAATATAAAATTCCTCATTAACATAATGAGATTATGGCTCTATGAATATTTCGTTCCTATGTTTAATTAATGAATCAATTATATAATCTTCTATATCCATTTGAGTTAACCAGAATTAATATACATTACAAAATCATTAAGTTTACTGGCTCTTCAAACCATTTTCAATGTTCACTGCTTAATTTGTTTTAATCCCGTTTGAATTAAACTTGTTTTCGTACGTTTACATATAGTTATAATAATTTATTTATTGAAAATAATAACTTAATATTTATAGAACAATTTGATTATGGTTAATAAGTATTTATAATGTTATGTTATGGAGTGTGTATGCTATATGAGGGACGGTTGGTTAGCACCTGTATGTAAGCTCCGGATTTGTGTGTGTGAGAGTGAGAGAGAAAAACAAACAGTAAATGCTAATGAAAGCATTAAAAAGTCTGTATGTGTGTTAATTTTAATTAAATTAAGTCAAATGAACTAGATTATACTTTTTTATTATACATATATACATGTATTAACCATAATTAAAATTATTATATAAATATTAAAAAAGATTAATTTAAATATATAAATTATTATAATTATATATAAATGTTTGTATATCTAATCTAATATAAAACAACTTGCTTGTTTGGGGAGTGTTCACTGGAACAAGTGTGTGGAATGCTGAAACGATCTCAATTAACTTGCTTGTTTCAGGTGTGTTTATGTATGCAATGGAACAAGTGTGTGTGTGTGTGTGTGTTTAACTTGCTTGTTTCAGGTGTGTTCATGTATGCACTGGAACAAGTGTGTGTGTGTGTGTTTAACTTGCTTGTTTCAGGTGTGTTAACAAGTATGTGTGTGTGTGTTTAACTTGCTTGTTTCAGGTGTGTTAACAAGTGTGTGTGTGTGTGTGTTAACTTGCTTGTTTCAGATGTGTTCATGTATGCACTGGAACAAGTGTGTGTGTGTGTGTGTGTTTAACTTGCTTGTTTCAAGAGGCCTGCGATGGAAAATGATAATTATCGTAGTGATTTATATATGATTTTCTCTCTCACACATACACATGCATCAATGCATGCGATGTGTTCATGTATGCACTGGAACAAGAGTGTGTGTGTGTGTGTGTGTTTGTGTGTTTAATTTGCTTGTTTCAGGTGTGTTCATGTATGCACTGGAACATGTGTGTGTGTGTGTGTTAACCTGCTTGTTTCAGGTGAATAATTAGTTCTGGTGGGGGTTGAAACCCACAACCTTCGGCTCATAAGACCAACGCTCTTACAGAACTTTACAGTTAATATAATAAGTAAGTAGACATATATAATTAAATAATCCATATAATATACAAAACTTCACACACACATATAGATAGATATTTTGATTAATATAATATCTAATAAACACTGCTTGGATCGGTTTTTTAAAATTTTGAAAGTCTATATTCCATTGTTATTGAAATATTTAATTATTCATCATCCTGCGATGGAAAATGATAATTATCACTTATATATGTTATTACTTTATGATTTTCTCTCTCACGCATACACATGCATATTAGATTCACACACACATGAATATACTGTATTGGATTCACACACACTTATACACACATACACACTTGTTCATGTATGTATTCTCACACACACACACATGAATATACATATATTAGGTGTGACAGAGATAGACACACAGTAGAAGATTTTAGATTCACACACATGAACATGAATATACAATATTGGATTCACACACACTTACACAAACACTGGTTCCAGTGCATACATGAGCACACCTGAAACAAGCAAGTTAATTGAGATCGTTTCATAGTTCTGCTTAATTCATTCTCAACTAATGATTAATGTTTTGATATTAGATGTACAAACAATTTTAAATATTATTCTAGATTATACTTGAATATATACGTATATATATGTGAATATATTCAAAGTTATTTAACTTTTTGTTTGTGTATGTATAAACATGTAGCTGTGATTATAATAAATTTCCTTATCTAAATTTGGGATTTTATTGTCAAAGTGAAGCTTGTGTCGGGTGTGTGTAAAATTCATTATTTTTAATTAATGATTTAATAAAAAAAAAACTTTACATATATGTTAATGTAAATACAAATTAAATACTAGTATACTTATATTACAAGTAACACAATAATATATCATGATGATTGTGTGTGTGTAAAATTTGAACATTTCATTACTTTTAAACGATTTAATAAAATTTAAAAGATTGCATATATTTTAATGTAAATACAAATTTATTGTTATAATATACCTATATTACAAGTGACACAATAATATTCTTTATACAATACGAGGAGGTGTATACTTGTGTCATGTGTGTGTGTGTAAAATTTGAACATTTCATTATATATATATATATATATATATATATATATAGAAGTCTTCTAAAATATATCGGAGGCATGTTTCGATCATGCGACCTCTGGATTATGAGCCCATCACGCTTCCGCTGCGCCACTCCGATTTTAATGTTAAAAAAAGTTATAATCAATTAATATTAAACAAAAGATAACTTATTAAATTGTCATTTTGTCCTTGCTTGTATTAAATTTTATTAAATTATCCTTTTACCCTTGCACACTAGAATACATAGACACATGCTCCTTGGCGGATTAGCTTAGGTTCATATTGATAAAGATATATTTGAGATATTTTTGATTTTGAAATATAGTATATAAAATAATTAACAATTTCATTAATATACTTGTAGTTATATTTTTGTGCTCTAGCAATTATTTTTATTTTAATTATGTATAATATATGCATAAAGAAGTATATAACAAATGTCAATATATATAAATGAATGCACAACATGATAGCCACTAAAAAGAATATAAATATAGCATTTTTTATTAACTTTTTAAAATATATAATGTTAGATATCTTAGTTGATTTGTGTTTCATAACATATGAATGTTTATTAAAACATTCAATATTCTGTTCATCTTATTGTGTGTGTGTGTGTGTGTCTCTCTCTCTTTCATATATATATTATATAGAGAGAGAGAGAGAGAGACACATACACACACATTCACACATGCTATCAATATAAAGTATATATGATATTTATCAACAATTGTTATTGAAGATTTTTAATATAGAAATACATTTGTAAGTTTGTGAGTAGTTCACATTCTTGTAGATAATCACTGTTATGTATGTATGTGTGTGTGTGTGAGAGTGAGAGAGAGAGAGAGTATACACAACGTATTAGGTATTTTTTCAAGGATATTCTAAGGTGAAGAATATATATATATATATATATATTTATATATACAAGTGACACAATAATATTCTTTATACAATACCATGTGTGTGTGTAAAATTTGAACATTTCATTATTAAAAAATATATAACTATCAACGAACATATTGTAATGAAAACATCAAAACTCTCGATATACAAATACATGTGTGTACATGTTATATTATTAAATAGCTACATTGTTAAACAAGTGATTTAGACTCCGCTATTCTGCGCCGGCATCAATCTAGTGTGTGCTTGTGGTATGAAGAATATACGAATATCTGCTATGCTGTAAATGAGTTTGAATCTCACTTATAAATGTTATTATATTACATGTAAATAATATTAAACTCTATGCATATATCTTGAGTTAAATACTTGAAATAAATATGCTATTATATTACATGTAGATAATATTAAACTATGTTGAGTTAAATACTTGAAATATTTGTTGTTAACTTTTGCACATATTTACAATTTTCAAGTTTTAATTCTTAATGTTACAGTAACTTATTATTATTATTTATTTAAAATCATGGGTATTATTATTATTCTATATACTTACGTACACAATGAACAAAAGTTGAATAACACAATAAATTGTGCAGCCGGGAATCGAACCCGGTCAATACCGTGGGAGGGTACTATGATACCACTACACCAGCTGCGCAATTAATATTAAGTTATTCCTAAGTATGAGCCAATAAATAAACATTTTAAGTAATTTAATATACCTAAATACATATTTATTTAGTGTAAGGTAACCACGGTAAATACGTAGGTTACCTTACAATATCTAATTTAATTTTTAATATTTGTGATTATTAAAACACACACACACACACATGCTCATGCACCTGTATATATACAAAGAGCACGTGTAACTTGTCTCACGCACACATACAAACACATTCTATATGACACTGTAATGAGGTTGCTACATGTTTAATCATTGCCTGTGGGATTTTGATTACGTTAGCGCGCGCGCGCACACACACACACAACATGCACGCACACCCCATGCATTCAAATACGATATGTGTGTGTGCGCACGCGCGCTTATGATTTCAAAATCATCAAACTTGCTCATGTCAATTAACATCTTTTAGTTTACGTCGGATTGCCATGAACATATGAACAAAACATTTCAAATACTTAAGAAACCATCATGTTTTTTGTTCTTCTTCTTTTTTTTGGTAATTTAAGTGTTAAAAGAATTTATAACTAGTGTATAAAACTTAAATTTATATAACTGAAATTTAATTTTAATTATTAAAACCTTATTTGTTCACATTTCTTGCTGAAGCCACAATGTGCTAAATGCTCTCTCTCTCGCGGACACACACACACACAGACACGTACACACACATGTATATACAGATGCATGTAGCAAGTCTCGAAAAATTATATATTATGAGGCGCCTCCTAGAGACAACACTGGGATGGGTCATTAGCGATGGCTCCCTGCACACAATAGGATACATCAAAAAGATTCTCCCTCCTCCCCCCCTCTCTCCCTCTCCCTCTCTCTCCACCCACACACGCACGCATGCACACGCAAATATATATACATATGTGTGTGTGTATGCTAAAATTATAATAACTTTTATTATGAAACTATGTGTAGGTTTCAATATCCAGTGACATGGAAAGACATGAATTCACACGTAAAAATCGTCTATATATCTTGTAAGTACGCGGGATGTGATGACAAAAATATTTAATAGAATGATTAGCTTATATGCTTGATTAATACATAGTTCATGTTTATTACAACAATATACGAGCTCGTAGAGGGCAGCACAAACAATATTTATGCTGGTTTACCATTAAACAAATACACATGTATGTACTTAGAATGAATATTTATTTCTATACATATTAAGAAAAATCCAAAAGCTCACAAAGAAGTGATTTTACAGTCTATGCAAGTGGAAAGAGAAGCCTCTGCAGAGGGTTTCCTCTTCTGTCGTATCCTATATGCGCGTCCGATCGGCTTCCACTTGACTACACAAATATCCAATTGACCTTCATCACTTATAACCTTAACTTACATCTCTTCTTTAACATTCCACGACGTACTTACATGGTACTTACATGAATCTCTTCAGCAGCAACTTAAGTACGTCCAACTGTAGTGCAAGCTACGGCACAACACTCATGTCCGGCGTGCTCTTCCCTTCCTTAAGGTCGATGGTTCCTGAAACTTCGACTTCCTTGACGAAAAAATTGATCTGCCCTTGAAAGTCGAACTCTAGAACATTATATAACCAAAGATTGCTCTGCTTGAATATAGCCTGAGGACAGGCCGTGAAGACCATGGGCAGCCCAGGTAGTGAGAAAATCCAAATAGCAAAAAGAGAGATACACTTAGACCCTTGTAAATTGTCAGAAAGGCTGCTTGCTCCTTGTTCGTCTTCTTTTGTAAATGAAAAAAGCGGATGAGAGACTCCTGATTAACTTTGTTATACAGATTCCGAAATCAACACTTCCCGAAGACCTGGCCGAAAGTCTCGATGTACATTCAAAGGTCTTGTTTAACAAAATTTGTTCGGCACATCTTGTCGAATCAGATCGCACATGATCTTATTCAGTAAGATGTGCCAATGAATCTTTGAACGAGCTTGTGCAGCACTTGAGTAAAACATAGCATTATGTTCCTTTTGAACGGTGTTATAAAGTTTAGTCTCCTCCGATAGCACCGTCCCGTCAAAGGTAATTTAACCCATTTTTTATTTACTTGTTCTGGTTTAGGGTTAGATTTATTCTGCGTTGATACAATTGGAAAACTTTTTTCGGGACACTTGTAGAACAAGGCCCCCTCCTTAGGACGTGTATAAAAAATAAAAGGAAAATTTACATTTAGCTTAATTCTCAGGGGTTTCTTGCCTATAACAAACTAAAAACCCATTCATAAATGCATTTAAACAAAAAAAAATATATTAATTCAAAAATGCATTAACCCTAAAGGGCATTACGTTTTAATTTTCTAATTTTCAATAAGGATTTAGTTTTTTTTTTAATTTGTCATACCACATGGTGGCCGTATTATGCAAACTAGCCAAAAGAACTCACTTGGTATCTAAGCTGTGGCCCAATTTCCCAAGCGAATGCTAAGGACTCCCAACTCCTTCCTCACACTGTGCAAGCCCTCCTCTCACGCTCTACAAGCCTTCCTCCATGATTGAAGCGAGGCGTTCCAAAATCATTAACGGCGATGGAACCGGCGGCAATGTACATTAGCAACGGCAGCGACAAAAAATTGATGGAAAAACATACAAAATCGATAGGAAACAAGAAATCCACAGCGTCTTCTAATGGCGCACTTACCAGGAGAGCTGTCAGAAGAACCCTATGTTTGGAATCAGCGATGACAGCACTCCTCTGTACCAAGCGCAGCATCCTCAGTGTGGTGAACCCTAAACTCTCGATTAGGGTATTTGTGTCCTCACGAAATCCTCTGCCAAAAGAATGTCGGGTTCAGGCCAACATTCATGAATCGTTCTGCTTGTTCGTCGATCTCTGTTTTAAATGCAAGGATTTCTTAAATTTTCTTCTTTTATAAATTCTCTTCACAGAATCCTGATCTTCTAGCGAACAGAAGAAGGTGTATGTGGCAGGTGAGGAGCCTGAGAAAAGGAGGGAAATTGCCCTCCAGAAGCAGGAGCAAGCCGCATTAACATTAGAATAGGCGCCCCATCAAATTAGGGCGCTCACTTACTACAAGGAATCCAGGAGACGGCGATGGCTGCTTTCAAGGCAGCCCAAGAGACGGCGATGGCTGCTTTCAAGGCAGCCCAGGAGAAGCTTGAGCGTGCCAAGGATACTACTTTTGGGAAGACCGTTGCTGCCAAGGATGCCACTGTTGAGTCGGCAACTCGTGCCAAGGATGTCACCGTGGATTCGGCGGTTCGTGCTAAGAATGTCACTGCTCAGAAGGCTACGCTACCAAGGTGGGTTTCCGTGTGTGTGTGTGTGTGTTTATATGAATCATTTAGGCAATGTATTGTTTTGGAAAATCCATGTCTTCTGTACACATTTTGCAGCTTTATATATTAATCAACGTATTTGTAAAATGTAGGCTCTTGAGATTGTATGTGAAATGTGTACGTGCGTATGCTACATGTCTTCTATGTATAGGTTATTGAATTTGTTTATTTGGTGGATGTGTGGGAGAGTAGAAACTAGAGGAAATGCAGGTGACCACTCAAGATAAATCTCGTGAGACTGCCGATCGTGCATGAGAAAGTGCTCAAGAAGGGTATGTATTCACTTTGTACACACATACACATATATACTTGTGTAGTTCTGCATTTAAAATATATTAAGTTTATGTCATCATATATTGCAATGATGTATATATGGGTATTCTTACGTATCAGTATGTAGCACACGAAGGAGACGATCCTAGGAGCTAAGGAGGGACTCATGCTTTGGCTGAGAAGCTTGCGGACAAGTTGAAGGAGGCTGCTGAGTCTGCACGAGACCAAGCTGTTTCTGCTAAGGATCGTGCAGCGGTGTCTGCTGCATCTGTGAAGGACAGTTCAATGGAGAGTCTGCTGCATCTGCAAGATATAGAACAGCTGAGGACACCGAGTACCTGAAGCAGCGTACTGGTGAGAAAGTGGAAGATTTCAAGAAGAGGCACACCTCAGCCTCCATTTGGCGTAACCTCTGCGACCGATCTGAATTTCTGCAGCAGCCGAGTGATACAACGAGGGCATGAGGCAGAAGGGCGTGGAAGCTGGTGAGGCTCTCAGTGACATTTGGATACCGGTCGTGAGAAGGTTGACAGATGGCTGCTGAGACTCTCGAGTCCGCTAAGGAGCGTGCTGGAGCTGCTACAGAGTGCTAAACAGACTGCTGATCAGGCCAAGGATTGCGCTCTTGAGATGAAGGACTCTGCGATGGAACAAGCTGGGGAAGCAGCCAACCGTGCTGGTGTGATGAAGGATTCGGCTAAGGAGTCCGTTATGCAGAAGGGTGGTGAGATGAAGGATTCTGCTAGTCAGAAGACTGAGGAGCTGAAGCAGCGACAGCTGAGTTCAAGAAGAGGACCGGCTCTACTGTGGAAGCTGCCAAAGGAGAAGGCTCAGGAAGCAAGGGACTCGGCTGGTTCACGTGCTGAAGAGCTCAAGCAGCGTGCTGGTGAGACTGCTGAGGATTTCAAGAAGAGGACCGGCTCGACTGTGGATGCTGCCCGGTGTAATGTATAACCAAGTTAGTGTTTTGTTAAATATGGTTTTAAACAAAGCTATCTATTGAGTATGCAAGTTATAATAAAGTCAAATATTAATGTGTTGATGCATAACTAATCTTTGTGACATAAACATATATAGTATGAGTGTGTGTGTGATGAATATCCATTACTTCAAATCAGATTGCCTCCTGTATGTTACACACACACACACACACACACACATAAAGGAGGCAATCAGATTTGAATATATTAATATGCTATGCATTCACATGTCGGAAAACCAACACGTCATATTTACATGACTTGATTTTAAAAAGTTGATATATACACACTTGTATATATAACAAAATTGATTGATAAATTTAATGTGCTTATTATCATTTACTGTTTGTATAAATGTAAGCTTTTCCTTTATAAGATAATATATACCAGAACTAAATTATATTTACGCGTCTTGTAGACCGTTATTAATACAATAATGCATACATATGTGTAAGCCACTAGTAAGAATGAGGTGTATATGTACAGTATATTTTAAATATGCATAAGAATATTCTTATGACAATACCATAGAATATCCTTAGAATACCTTAGGCTAAGTATTAATAATCTGAACAAGTCAAGATGTGCAATAACCTAGTAAATTTGCAATTGTATAATATATTAATTCTAATTAATTAAAATGGAAACTCATTTGTAAACACAAAATCAAATGTGTATGTGTCCCACTATGTTGCATATATTATTTTCAAATTTACATATATACTTTTAGAATTTAAAGTTATATGTCATAATTATACATTACAGTTTATACATGTATATGAATTTAGTTTATACATGTATAATAAAAAGTTATATGTCATAATTACATGAAATATAAAAAGCTATATGTCATAATCATACATGAATATAAAAAGTTATATGTCATAATTATACATACATTATATATTAGTTTATACATGTATATGAATTTAGTTTATACATGTATAATAAAAATGTATACGTGACTTAATTTAACTAGAATCAATAATACAAATAAATCGTGCATAAACACAGATCTATGTATATATAGGCATGCACATTTTATATAATATGTGAGTATTTATACATGGATTTAAAAGGTATACTTTGAATTTATACGTACAAATTTGTTAAGTTACCTTTACCTTATTAAATTATCCCTTTACCCCTCACACACCGATAGACACACGCACATGCATGCACGTAGATACAACACACACAATCAACCATGCACATACATGAGAATCATATACACAATACTATTTGTATTGATGCTGGGATATGCTTCTTGGTGGATCCATACTGATAAAGATATATTTGTAAAAAAAATGATTTTGAAATATAGTTCTCTATAAAGTTTATGTTTATATAAATTTTATTAATATATTGTAATGTAGTTATATTTTCATACTTTAGCAATTATTTTACACACACACATGTGTGTGTTGTGTGTTGATTTTTGTATATTATATGGATTATTCAATATATATATATATAATATTTGAAATGTCTACTTACTGATCATATTAAATAACTGTAAAGTTCTGTAAACTGGTTAGCGTTGGAACAAGTTAATTTAGATAGTTTCAGAAATGCTTAATTTTACTACAAATATACAAACGATTTTAAACTCGGTAAGTATTTTATCTTTAATTTAATATATATAATATATTTTAGAACGTCAAAGAATATTCCAGTTCCTCACGCACACGCTTCTTTCATATGCACTGGAACAAGTTAATTGAGATAGTTTCAGGAATTCTTGTTTTTATATTAGATATATATTAACAATTTTAAACTTCGGTAAGTATTATCTTTATTTTTTAAAAATTTAAAATATATATATTCTAGAACTTCAAAGAATATTCCAGTTCCTCATTAACAAGGTAATGGGTGCCTTCTTTTACACTTGTTTAACAATATAATTATAACTAGTTAATAATATAACATGTATACACATACGAAAGTTTTGATGTTTTCATTAACATTTAGTGTGTTCATATATATATATAGTGTACATACAGTATACTAATATGTAGTGCGTACCGTGGATTACATACAACACAAACATCTGTAAACTACTCACATGATTACAATGTATCTCTATATATAAAATTAACAATCTGCAATGTTCATACATCCGTGATTATTTGATGGCTCCCACAAATAGCTTATGTTCTCTCTCTCTCTCTCAGAATGAGGTTTATGTGTTCATGTGTGTGTACAAAACAGAACATTTGATAATACAAAGTATATTATATGTATATGTACATACACATCGTCTTTAACAGTTAGAAACTTCAACATATAACAACAAATGATATTAACAGAATATTAATAAATCTTGCATAACAATTGTTGAAAAATATCATATATACTTTATTGCTAGTGTGTATACATACCTACAATAAGATAAACAAAGTATCGAATGTTTTATTCATATATTAAAAATATGAAACACAAATCCATTAAGATATCTAACATTATATATTTAAAAAATTAAACATTAACACTAAACCAAATGTTGTATTTATACTTTATTTTAAATGGATATCGCGTCGTTCTTCATTTTATATATATGTCCATTTTTATAGACTTTTTATACATATATTATAAATAATTAAAAAATAAAGTTAGTGCTATCACATTAATTTTATATATATGTCCATATTTGGTAATATGTTATAGACTTTTTATACATATATATAAATGATTAAAAAATAAATTTATTAATGTGTGAAAATGTAACTAGGTTGAAATTGTTAACATTGTTTAATACCTTTACATATACATAAAACTTTAACAGAACTATATTTTAAAATCAATTTAAAAAAAAAAAATCTCCAATATATTTTATCAATATGAACCTAACCTAATCCACCGAGCAGCATATTCCAGCATTAAAAGTTATTCTAATTACTATAGTATTCTGTATATGTTCTCATGCATGCGCATGGTTGATTGTGTGTTGTATTCTACGGTGTGTGCGTGTGTGTGATCGAGGGACACTTACGTGTATGTGCATGCATGTATATGTGTTTCTAGTGTGCAAAAATAAAAGGATAATTTAATAAAGGTAAAAGTATTTTTTTTTATAAAGGGAAGCTAACTTCATAAGTTATCTTTTTTATTATATTATTATTATAATATGAAAATTGGCGGAAGCCATGATCTAAACATGATGAAACCTATAATATATATATATAATAATTAATGAATATTCTATAAGTATCAACTAGAATGTTATATATGTACATACAACAGTTAAATAACTTTGAATATATTCAAAAATATATACGTATAGATTCAAATATATTCAAAGTACTTTTTAAATCAAGTATAAGCACCTCCATGTATAATATACTCATATATTATATACGATGTGTATGGCTATGTATACACGTAGATCTGTCTATATAATAGACATTGTGGATGTCTATGATATGCGAGGGACCGTATGTAAGCTAAATTTAATTAAATGAAGTCAAGTAAATATGATTATACTTTTTTATTATACATAAATACATGTATTATATAATTAAAATTATTATATACTATTAAAAGATTAATTTAAATATATAAATTATTATAATTATATATAACCCATGTATAAAATGTTAAAAAGGACTAACAAATTTAAACCAGTATATGCTCATACATGCGGCCGAAATAATAAGTTTACACTAGGATTAGAGGTATGTATGTAAACTTAATTTATGAAAGTTAATTTGACAAATAAGTGTTTGAAATTATATCAATCAAAATATACTGTAGAAATTAATATAACACTATTTTAATAATAATAATTTAATGTAAGTATCCATATATAAATACTCACAATATACATAGAATGTGTAGCTATATATACATAGATCATAGTATTATGTTTCACAAAATATATACAATACTAATACGTTATAGTTTTACAATGTTGAATATTCTGAAATATTTTCAAAATATTTAATGGTAAACTCTAAGCTTAATTTAAGTTTGACAGTGGAGATTAAATTTGTAATTGTTAATTGACTCACTCACATAGTTGTTTTGATTGTGTGTCTATATAATACATACATACATGTATGCTGTATTGCACTGTTATGTATATATATGTGTGTGTGTGGTGAATGTAATTAACGGTTGACGTTATATGAATGTTATAATTAAAATGAGAATGTCTATAGTCTCATTTTCTTAATATTTAATAATTTCAATTATTTAATTAATATTTTTAATATAAAGAAATAATTTTTAAAATAATATATGTTTAAAGAAAGAATTCTTTAAAATGTATGTTTAAAATATTAAAATTAATACATAAGTATTAATTAAATAATTTTTTTATATTTTCATTTTCATGTATCATTCCCATTTTAGTTACAACAAAGGAAATTATAGAAAGTGAATATTCTTTATCTTTATATATATATATATATATATATAAATACTCTTGCAGAATAAAAATATTATAATTAAATAATATATTTATACATACATGCTCTAAATGTGGTGTAATGTATTAACCAGGTTAGTGTCTTGTTAAATATGGTTTTAAACAAAGCTATCTATTGAATTTTATGCATGTTATAATAAAAAATCATTAAAATAGTTGATTAATTATATTTATGCGTGATGTGAGTAAAAACTCATTAAAATAGTTAATTAATTATATTTACGCGTTTGTGTGGCATATATACATGTAAACCATTACTAATATAAATATTTTTGATAATTTATCATTTTATAATATAATATTTACTGTTTACATATGTTCCACCTAGACTGTATGCTAACATGATGACCGTTGGCTTATGAACCCAGCACCGTGCACCAATTAAATGTTCTAGAATTAGCTCTTATAATATATATACATTGTACATTATATATAATACAGTGTATATGTTATATCTAATATATAATGCATACATACATACATACATACATCTCTCTCTCTCTCTCTCTCTCTCTCTCTCTCTCTCTCTCTCTCTCTATATATATATATATATATATATATATAATATATCATGTACGTTCTGAGTTCTAACTCATAATGTAAAATCCAACAGTGCATCATTAAAGTACAAAGACAAGCATTACATATCTTAATAAGTCTTGCATGATAAAATACTTTGGAACGTCCTCTCTCTAATCTTCACGCTTTTACTTAAAACTTCTCAAAGAAAACTTATTTTCTATATACTTCTTGAACACGTCGTTGCTGAACTTTGTCAATCTTAATGATTAAATTTATTACATTTTATTTTATTTCATATTAAAACTTAAATAATCTTGGGTGTATATGTACCTTCTTTATTCAATGTAAACACGCATGCTTAATTTAATAGCTTAATAATGTTACATTGTGTTTAAGATTTAATATAGTTGTTGAAAAACATCCATGTCACGTATGTTATGCATGATTGTGCATAACTCATACTTATTAATAATAACATATCACGTGGTGTAGGATTTAAAATGCTTATTTAATAAAAAACCTATATTATATATATCATACATAATTATTCACAACCCATACCTAATCCAATGGCTCTATAATGTCATGTAAGTTTAGAAATTTAATAAGATTTAGAATACCATTATGGAATGTTGGTGACAAACACGCTAAACAAACTTGTTATATAAAATATATACAATAAGATGGATAAAATATTAAATGTTTTAATAAATATTCATATGTTAAAAATACGAAACACAAATGTACTAAGATATTAACATTATATATTTTAAAAACTAAAACATTAACATTACACTCTTTAAGATATTTATATTTTTTATAAATTCATTTTAGTATCATCTATATGGGATTTTGTTATAGACTTCTTTGTATATATTACAGATAATTAAAATAAAATATTTGCTATAAAGTACTAAAATTAACTACATTATAGCATATTAATGAAATTGTTAACGATTTTACATATAAATTGCATATACATAAACTTGAAAGAGCAGATATATATTCAGAATGTCAAATCTATTCAACTAAAAAACAGAATGTCAAATCTATTCAGCTACAAAAACAGTGCTTATATACAACAGACCTCCTACCACATGGCACACATGTGACACGTGGCACTGACACATGGGGCCAGATCACCACCCATGTGTCACTACGCATGTGTGTATATACACATGCATATATACATTATGTTACATAATATACAGTATCTCTTACATTATCCTCCCCTCTACGGCTGTGTAGATCTGATGGTCTTGGATCCGTGTGAGCTGGGCCATTTAAGGTATGACCGAATGTATTCAATGAGTCTCGAACAATAAACCGTTTCATTGAACTACGTGAACTATCTCAACCTCATAGAGATCCCACCAACTGTACTTGATACACCTGAGGACCAACCTTTCGGAATACTCGGTAGGGACCAAGCCACTTATGTAATAAACCAGTTGCAAGCCCAGGTGTCAGCTTGGGAAAACGTACCAGTACTAAGTCACCGTCAGCATAGTCTGGTGGAATTTGATGTCGTGCATTGTAAGAAGATTGTTGCGTATTTGAGCTCGACCAAGATGTTCAGCAGACTCTGCACGCAGAAGAGGCAAGACAGCATCCAAATGTCGAGCCCACATTTTGCATCCTCGGCACGTGGCAGATTCGATGATAATCCCAATTCACTAGGCAACTTAGGATCATATCCATACAATGCCTTGAATGGAGAGATACCAATCGAACTCTGAATGCCTGTTACATAAGCAAATCTCAAGCATCGCAAATACCAATCCCAGTCAGTGTGATTGAAGTTCACATACTTCGAGATCATACCCTTGAAGGTCCGATTCAATCGCTCCACCAAACCATCAGTTTGTGGATGATATGGAGAGGCAAATGAGTGTTTTACCCCTAACCTCTCACACAACACTCGGAATACCTCTGCAATGAAAGGGGCCATTATCTGATAACATCCGCTCTGGACAAGAATGCTGCAAAACCACATTATCGAAAAAAACAAAGCTGTTGACATGGCAGTTGCATCCGGAAGAGCACCAACCTCCACCCAACGAGTTAAATAATCAGATACGACAATGATGTACTGGTTACCTTGAGAAGAACGTGGAAAAGGTCCCATTAAATCCACTGCAATTAACTCAAAAGGGCGAGAGACGTTGATGGATTCTAACACCCCCATGGCCCGAGTCGTAGAGGAATTCCGAGTTTGACAAATGGGACAGCTTTGAATATACCTGATCACATCACCACGCATGCTGGCCAATAAAAGGATCTGGAGCTTCTCCAACACTCGTTGGTGACCAAGATGACCTCCAACAATAGGCAATCATGATATGCTCGAAGAAGGTGTGGAACATATGTAGAGGGCACAGCCAAACGCCATCTGTCTCTGGATTTGTCCCAATAAAATACAATAAACCATCCTGAAGTCGAAACTGAGCATGATATTGTCGAAACTGAGGTTCGGAAGAGGATTTGCAAACGCATCCCGTAATTGCGTTTTTTGGGCATCCTGCCACTGTTCCAAGGATGGTAAGTCGGCATCGAATACCTGAGGGGCTTGTATCAAACCGAATGCTGCAGCGACTGCATGAGCAGGCAAAGTGGAATCAGAAAGGGGTGCTCGAGAAAGTGCATCCGCATCCACCATTGTTCGCCCAGGCCTGTGCACCACCTTAAAGTTATATACTTGGAGACGTAATGCCCATCTGGCTACACGACCCACTAAATTCTTCCGTTTTACAAGGAAGTGACAGCAGCATGATCACACTCCAAAAGTGTTTCACTCCCATGTAAGTAGGCATGAAGTCGTTCAAAACCCCAAACAGCAGCAAGGCATTCTTTTTCAGTAGTGGAATAATTCCGCTCAGCAGCGTGAGTACTCGACTAATGTAAGCCACCGGGTGTCGAATTGAAGAATCCACAGCATCAGTTTGCATCAACACACCACCAATACCAACATCTGAGGCATCTACTCGTAAAATGAACGGACGAGTAAAATCTGGGTATTGAAGCAATGGTGGAGTTGTCAGGAACTCTTTTAACTGGTCAAATGCCTGCTGACACCTGCGAGTCCACCTGAAAGATACTGTGGACGAACTAACTCCCGAAGAGGGGCAGTTCGATCAGTGAGATGATCGATGAATCGACCCAAGTACTGCACCGTGCCCAAGAAACGCTGGACTTCCTGTACTGTACGGGACGAGGGAACTCTCGAACAGCTCGCAACTTCATTGGATCCACCTGTAAACCCTCTCGAGATATACGGTAACCCAAGTAAGTGGTGTCGGTCGAACCAAACACACACTTTTCAAGTTTCAACTTCAGGCCAACTTCTCGAAATCGATCAAGAACGCGCCGTACATCACGAATGTGATCCTCCCAATAACCAGACTAATGAATGAGCAGATATATATTCAGAATGTCAGATATATTCAGCTACAAAAACCCTGCTTATATACAGGAGACCCCATAACATGTGGCACACATGCGACACGTGGCACTGACACATCGGGGCCAGATCACCACCCATGTGTCACTACGCATGTGTATATATACACATGCGTATGTACATTATGTTACATAATATACAGTATTTTACAAACTTTAAGAGAATTATATTGCAAAATCAAATAATAATCTCAAATATATCTTTATCAATACGAACCTAATCTAATCCACCAAGAAGCATATCCCAACATCAAATAATGTTTGAACAATGAGGTGGTCCTTATACATACTAGGTGTATACTTGTGTCACGTGTGTGTAAAATTTGAGCATTTCATTATTTTGAAACGATTTAATAAAATTAAAAAATTACATATATCTAATACAAATTAATGTGCAGTAACACAATAATATACCATAATGAGGTCGTCGTTGATTAAAATTTAAACATTTCATTATAATAAAATGAAAAGAATTACATATTTATTAATGTAAATACAAATTAATATATACTAATATACCTATAGAATGTCCATTAGATTTATATTATATAATAAAAGCTAATATTAATAAAAGGATAACTTATTAATGTATCATTTACCCTTGCTTTTATTAAATATCTTTACCTTTATTAAATTATCATTTCAACTCTCTCCCTCGATCGCACACACGCACACACCGTAGAATACACACGCAATCAACCATGCGCATACACGAGAATCATATACACAGAATAGATAGTAATTCGAATGATTTTCTGAGTATATTATTGTGTTTCTTGTAATATAGGTATATTAGTATACATTAATTCGTATTTACATTAACATAAATGTCATTTTTTTTAATAAATTCATTAATTTAAAAAATAATGAAATATTCAAATTTTACACACACATGACACAAGTATATATCTCATATGTTTGCAGAACGCATCAACCTAACGACTACATGTTTATACATACATAAACAAAAGTTAAACAGAAGCTAATATATTCACAAATATATACGTATAGACTAAAGTACTTTTTAAACCAAGTATAAGCACCTCCATGTATAAATACTCATATATTATATACAATGTGTATGGCTATATATACATAGTTCATATCTATGTATATATTGTCTGTCTATACGATACATGTTGTATACGTTGTGTATGATGATTAGCACCTTGTACAATTTATTCGTATGTATTAATTAAATTAAATTAAATCAAATAAACATCATTATACTTTTTTTAAATACATGTATTAGCCATAATTAAATTATTTTATAAATATTCAAAGATTAATTTAAATATACAAAGATTTTTTATTTTAAATTCTTTATAAAAGGACGTCATTTCCCTAATAAACTAGAATATTCCTTGAAGTTATATATTTTAAATTTTAGTAAATAAAGATAAAATATTACCGGAGATTTAAGAAGTTTAAATCTAATATAAAAACAAGCATTAGCATGTGTGTATAAGTATATACTTATTTAACTTCATATTTAAACTAATATATACATAAATATTGTTGTATACACATGTTGTTAGGTATAATATATTGTGTATATACACATTTTGTACCCTGGTGTATAAATGTGTGTGTAAACTACATTTGATAGTAAGAATATGTGTGCGTGTGTTGATATGTATATGTAAACTACTAGTAAGACTAAAACTAAGTAAATATTAAATTATATTGAAACCTCTCAAATCAGAAATATCTACATAATATTTAAATTCTATTTATCTATTAAAAACCTTATATTTAAGCTAATTTATGGAAGGATTTACCAAGGAATAAATACGCTAAAAATCCCCCATTTCTTTCTTTCTCCATGGAAGCTATCACCTTATTGCTCTTCTTCACGTTCTCATTCACGTCCTGCATCTGTAGAAACGTAACTCTCTCTCTCTCTCTCACACACACACACACACACACACACAAGAATCTATACTTCTATGCTTTATTGCAACATGCAAACTTGAGCACACATACACAGTATTTACCTTGTTGGCAGTGTGTATAAGGTGTTCTCTTTGTCCATGAAGATCTTGGAGTATGGCAGCACCTAGACTCTCTGTCTCCTCCAATGTCGCACGCATTTCTTTAATCTTACTGCTAGATCCGCGCAATCTCTCAGTGGCCGCCACAGCACGCACCCTCGATTCCTGCCATGAACATGTGTGTGCGTGTGTGTGCGAGATAGACAGAGAATTCCATTACCTCCTCCATTGAAGAGCCCTAATTCCTGTTTTCGTGTTTAGGGCGCAAATTAAAAATAAATAAATAATATTCATCGCATATCCTTCCATTAAGTTATGACACGTGTATTTATTTACGTCCCATTTGTTGTTTGATTTACTTTGGTATGTTTATAAGCACATTTGGTCTAGTGCTATGATTTTCGCTTTGGGTGCGAGAGGTCCCCATTAAGTTATTTTAATTACCCGTTTGATATATAAGATATATAAAATATTCATAATGTAGGTTTAAGAAACATAAGTAATCGTTAATGACATTGATTAACTTATCTCAAGAACTCAGGTGCTTGTTCTTCGCGAGACCCGCTTCTTCTCCCTGTGTGGCTGGAAGCACGTATAGCTTGCCTGTTGAACCTCGACCTCGGCGGAGACACGTATGGAAGTTCCTCGGAATATTCCCACTCACGCGGTCCGTTACCTGGGCAGCGTACTGTAAGTTCCAAAGTACATCCTCCATTGATGGCCTGCTCGACGCCTCTTCACATAGACACTTGGATGCGATCTCTAGTACTGTTGTTAGAGACTCTGCCACACATGTCCCTACTATGGAAGAGTCCACTACCTCGAACCTCGGAACATGCTCAACCAGTAACATCTCCTGTCAATACACGAACACGTGTATGTATGTGTATGTGTATGTGTGTGTGTGTGGTGCGTGAGAGAGAGATCACCATATAATAACAGAAACACACATACGCACACACACACACAAAACATAGGTGTATACGTATTATCGTCTGCAAACACAAGTATGTAAATGTTTGAATATATAATCTTTAAATAATATATATATGCGCTTAAACATTAAATGTGTGTGTGTGTGTATGAATATTATACGCATTCGACTTATATACTGTCCATATTTCACTTACTATTTTTGGCTTAAAAAATATATATTCTTTGGATCTACTATTATATATATATTTTCTTAGACTACTAACCAGCTCTCTTATTTTGGGATGAACAGCCTTTGCATCGTCCATTGTGGGCGGCCTTCCAAGTACAATCTCCATCAACACAAAGCCGAAGTTATATACATCTGTCTTGTCTGATGCAAGCTTCCTACAAAAACACTTGTTATTCTACACGTATCAATATATGTGTATGTGCATGTGTGTGTATAAGTATCATGTCCATAAATACACACATATTCTACAGCAAAGGTCTGTCTATGTGCAACGAAGTATTTCTGTTATATATAACTAAACATCTCTCAGCGTGCGTGCACGCGGCGCACACACCTCTCTGTGTAGCTAGACACATTAAAACAAAATCTACAGTTCATTTACCTGCGATGGTGATCCAAGTCTATATGAGCTGCAGTCTTTTGTACATATACTTTGGCCTGTAACATCAATTCATGAGCAAGGAAGGGAGGGAGGGAGGGAGATCTATCAACATACGTTACATTTCATTAGAATAGCTACATACATATACATAATCCTCGATATTAGCACCATAGTACCAAATAGTAAACAAAACAAACACACACACACACCTGTATGTAATATACGAACTTACGTCAAAATCACACGATGTCCGAGCATGTCTACCAAGGCCAAAATCAGTGAACTTAGCAACACAGTTTTGATCCATGAGAATATTCGTGCTGTTGACGTCATTATTGAATATTCCAGGAACAACTCCAGTGTGTAAATACTGAATTCCTCTTCCTGCACCTATTACAGCCGCCAGCCTTTGCGGCCACGTTAAAACCTCTTTACCATCTACCTCTGCAGTAAAAAAAGGTAAAAGAGATTTCATTAAATGAATAAAAGTATATTATTGACTATTAATATTACATTTAATAGACGCATGCATACATAAATACATCACACACCACACACACACAATTATGTGTATAAGATGTATGTGAGTGTAGCCAGAAATGTAGTTGGTAACCACATTTACATTTCTGGTATGTAGAGAGAGTACAAAAAATTAGATACACACACACATACAGGCCGTAATCACACACACATACGCACGTACTTGAGAGATGATTGCGTAGAGTTCCATTATCCACGTATTCTGAGACGAGGAAGAGCCGTCGATTCTGACCCTGTGAAGTATTATCCGTTTCTCGATCCAAACAGTACCCAATGTATCCAACCAAATGCCTGTGGCGGATCTTCATAAGCAGCTCTAAATGGACTTTTAATTGCCTTAAATCCTGCCTTGAGTCTAAGGTTAAGCATTTAATTGCCACAACTGTCCCATCCTGTAGCTTGCCTATATACCAGTATGAGTATATATACACGCACACGCACAATCACACACACACACGTACGTATACATATACACATGAAATAAATATAGAAGAGAGACGGAGAAAGGGAGAGATTCCAATATCAAATTATTAGTGTAGTTTTCAGTGATATAATGCTTTTAATATATAGAGATACAAAATACCCATTTCTAACACGTGATATCTCACTTCTCATACATACAGATGATATATAAGATACCTATATAAAAGACTTATTTATGTATATTCAAAGGTGTCTGATGTTATATTTGTAATATTAAAATACTGTCTTTGTAGGTATACAGGTATCTGCAGACTGAAAGACATGGATATATATATATATATATTATAAGACCTTATCTTCGAAGTACATAAGACAACATTTTACATTAGTATATTATTATACAGTAGACACGTTACACGCTTTGACTACTTTATGCGAATTTGCATCTCTCTCTCTCTCTCTCTCTCTCTCTCTCTCTCTCTCTCTCTCTCTATATATATATATATTACACTTCATATATATATTATTGTCGATATATATATGTATTATGGGTGTATTTATGAATGATATGAGCTGTATGTGCCTTCTGCATGCAGGTATACGACCTCTTGTTCTTTCCAGACTATGTATGTAAGTACGGATTTGAGTATATTACCTTTGTAGACTTTGCCATGTTGGCCTTCACCGATTAAAAGGGCACTGCTGAAGTTTGCAGTAGCTTCTTCAAGCTCAGGAACATTAAAAACTCGGTTATGTGAAGTAGTGTGCACGCCCAAACGTATAGATTGTGAAAGATATCCTAATAACATAGACTTTTGTTAAACGTGTGCGTGTTTGCGTGTGTGTATCGATAGTAAACACACAAACACTAGTTAAAGAGAAGATACACACATATGCATTTCAAATACAGAACATTTTCACACACACACACACACACACATGCACACATATGTAAGTATCCATTTATCTACGTACACACGTACACACACACACACACCATATAAAGCATGTGTATAAAAGCTTACTTGCATTGGAGAGGAGATCTGAAGGAACACCCAGGGAAGCGGTATCTGCACATGAAGAAGCAGCATATTGAGCAGGCTTACCCTGCTGCTTCAGACACCTCAGAAGAACAAACAAGAACAGTGCAACAGCAGCGACAAGTGCAACCCCTCCCCCAATAATCCCTGCAATAATCGCAAGATCATGGGAGTCGGCAACTGAAGAACCCTTCTTGCAATGTGATCTGCATATACACAGGTAAATTAGTATATTATCATATGTTGTTATACTATACATGGTATATACACATATCTAATTAGATGTACACACACACACATATATATCTTGAGTTGAGTTGTTAAATATGTACATGCACGCGCACGCACACGTACACACCTGCCGTACTGCGGCTGAACCTTAGTCTCGAAGCAGTTCTTCGAAAACCTCACCACATAGGACCGATTCAAGAAAATGGGCGGCACATTTCCTGTGAACAGATTCGACGAGAGATCCAACGACTTTATGCTACCTGAGAGAGACAGATTGACCGGCAGCTCCCCACTCAGCTCATTCCCGTTCAGCGCCAACGTCTCAACCTGGGGCAGCCGAAACAGTGCAGCCGGCGGCGCACCGTACAACAGATTGTACGAGAGGTCAAGAACCCTAACAGCCCGAGCTCCGTACGCCACACCGCGCGTATCTGGCTCCGGATACCGTTCTGCCCAAGAAGCACGTACCCGACATGTGGTCCGAGCTTGGGAAAGCCCGGTCCGAGGTGGTTCGCTCCTGCATTGAGATATACAAGCTTGCTGTCCCGGCCCGGCTCCGGGAGGTTCCCGGTGAGTCCGTTGTGAGAGACAGAAAGTCGCTCCAGAGTGGCACTCGTGAAAAGGGACGAAGGAGCGGTCCTTTAAGAGAATTCCTGGACAGGTCCAGCTCCCGGAGTCCCTGCATTTGCCCGAGCCACGCGGGAAGGGTCCCGTTGAGGCGGTTCTCGTCCAGTCTCAGTACCTGCAAGGTGTTCATTGTCCGGATCCTGTCCGGGATGCTCCCGGATATCAAGTTACTGCTCAGGTTGAGGATCTCCAGTGACCCCAAGTGGTCCAGCTTCCCCGGGAGAGCTCCCAACAATCCTAGCTGAACAAGCTCCAGATGCTGCAGGTCGGACATCTCCGACAGGAGGTTACCGAGCACCTCCATTGAGAACACAGAAGGTAACCGTCTGGGAACAGTGCTGCTCCCCAGGATCTGGAGCCCCGTAACAGTGAGAGTACCTGAAGTTGTGTAGTTGCATGAGATATTGAAACCCGACGAGGGACCGAACCCGCAAAAGTCTGTGTCCGAACTATTCCATCTGGTCTGTCCGAGCTCCGGCGGGTAACCCAGTATCTTCTGGAGACGGACCAGGCTCTGTATCTGGGACGTTGGGAGCCTGCTGTTAGTGTTCTCTGCCCGACATGTCCGAGTACCAGTATGAGCAAGAGAATGCAATGTCTGAACTGCTCCATATATCTGTAGATCACATAAATCTGTAATGTACACAATGTGAGCTATGCACATTTTCTTCCATGGCTGAGGAAGAGGAAGGAAGAAGAAGCATCTTAAGTCAGTCTGCTTAATCACATGTTTAGCAGACAGGCTTAACGAAATGTGTGACGTGGACATATGCAAAGTACTTAATGACGTGATAAAGTAGCCCGCGTGGCAGATTGTCCTCCTGTGACATTCTCCACGGGAATACCCTCCTACGTAAATTGCATTAACGTGTCAATGTCATTTTGTTTCTATCACGTGAATGTGCATAGTTACCAACGGTAATTATTTGTATTAAAATTTATATAATATGTAATATATTTATATATTATATATTATATATATATATATATATATATATATATTATATATATTATATGCATAAAAAATAAATCTTATATATATATATGCATGGGTTGATTGCATGATAACCAATGTGCCAGGATTGCACATGAACCATGCATTATATAATTTCAAGTGGAATTCTTCATGGCTTGCAACATATGATATATTAATTACCAAATCATATTACGCATATAAAAGAATAAATATTAATATGCCATATAAACAATTATCATATACTAATATAATATATATATATATATATATTATATATATATATATAAACTAATAAATTAAATTATATAAATATACTTTTATATTATAATTATAGACATATCACACAATATTTCTTTTAAATACTGTATGTGTATTGATTTCATGTATAGATAACATACACGCTGCTGACACATACATGATATGTGTATGATACTGCGTATATATACATGTATGTAGTTATATGCATACCTATAAATACACAATAAATATATATAGTTATCATAGCCTTTAGCATGACAGTGACAAATAACAAATGGAAATGATCTTCTGAAAGTATCCAAAGGTTTCACTTAATATATATACACAAAACACAAAACAATACATAGTTGAAAACAACTTTATGTTTATAAACGAAACAACAGATAAACAAATATACATATAAAACACATATACACATTCACACACACACACACACATGCGTTGGGAAGCTTCAATATATATTAATATACATTCCCAAGAGGTACCTATCCTCGTCCTGTTGCATTCTTAAAGAGGTACTGAAAAGACCACTCACCGTCTTTCCTGGCAAACAGGAGCGTAGAACACACGTCTACCTGGACATTAGTAATTTAATCAGCAAACAATTATAAGTAAATACTATATTAAATCAAAAAGTCAAAACATAAACGGGTATATATTATTTGCACATGGTTTAGGACATAGAGGGTATGGGATGTGATGTGTAAGAGAAAAGACAAACATAGCCTACTAAGCATGACCAGACACACACAGACATATTGAGGTTAATATGTGTGTGTGTGTGTGTGTGTGTAGAGAGAGGAGAGAGAGAGAGAGAGAGAGCTGCATATTGTATTGTGCTGTAATTTTAACGTCTGTTCCACCCTGTTCGTGTACGGAGAGAATGTAAGGACGACACCTTTACTGCTCTCCATAAACACACCTAAAACATATACATATTTGTATATATGCATATGTAAAATGCATATATGAAGTGGCGAGCATTAGCCGACAGCAGTAGAAGAGAAAAGCTACTTTCTGCTTGGAACACTCATTTGTCATAAAGTAGCTATTCCTTTATAGACTTCCACCAAATATAAATGGATACCAAACGATACGGATATATACATGCCAATACACGCATATATATACATGGTTTACATTCTAAAAGTATACTTAAATTATAATATATGTTAAATACATAACATGTAACTATGTTTACCGATTTGCGACCTCAGACTGTTTATGCAGGTGTAGTCGGGGAGGGCGGCCAAGACATACGCCGTTGTTTAACATCCTCACCAAAAGCATCAGTCTGGAAATCATCGTCGTTTAAGGCCTCTTTTGTAGAGATGTTTATTTGCTTTAATCTACTTCGGCCTCTGAGTAACAGGTCGTCTGAATTCGGCTCATCCACTAAGAATGTTGTTTCCGCCCATGCAGGTGTCGCGCATTCCCTCTATAGAGTATTAAAAATTAAGACAGGTGTTAACATACATGTGTGTGAGTGTGTGTGTGTGTGTGCGCGCGCGCGCCGTGTGTGTGAGAGAGAGAGAGATTGGTTATGAAGACATTATCACTCATGTTCATAAACTACCAAGATAAATACATACACATGTCATATACACAGTCTAAACCAAAAATATTTGTATATCACGGATAAATCATTATAGCCTGGTGTCTATATTGGTTCTCTACATTACATATATACATATATACTTATCTGGATTTCTACTAACTAAATTCACGTCATAGATATCAATACACCTTAATCAAAATAATAAGCATTTACGTTTACCCATTCTGAATCCGGGTCTTTCACCGCAGTGTCCACCAAATGAACCTTCCCTTTGTAATAAGCCGCCATTGTCTCTCTCATGGAAGAGAGAGCTTCATAATTATCTCGTGCATGACGCGAGTGCTACAGGAATAGGGCGAAGCAAGTCCTAAATAAACCATTGTAATTAGTTACTCTTTATATAGAATTATAGGAGAGACTACATACACAACACATGTTACATTTCTATGTGTGATATTGGTGTGCCCATATGCATAAGTTTGTAGGTGCCGGTATATGCATGTATAAATGTGTATATTTCTCCCTCTTTTATATACATGTATAGAATATAGACTTACGACCCAGACTGAAGGTGGATCTTTGAAGTTTTGCGTCCATTGAAGGTCAGTAATAGCTGCTGTTAAAGCTCCATAGTCACCAGCAGCTTTTACAAGGAGTTCAGCAAATTGCCGCTGTAACAATAAGTGCACAGGCATACAAAAACTATATGATCGGCAACAAGTCATTCATGGTACCTGATATTCTGTCTCTACAGGAATGCAGTCCAGTGAATAAGGCTGCTGTAACCGTGCTATTATACGGTCCTGCAAAAGAACAACGAATAAGAGATTTACACACATAGATTTATAATAAAATACCTTGTTTTGTATGACGTCTTTTAGTATACTAGTCGTCTTGGACAAGGCCTGGCATTTCTTCTCAATGCCACTAACATGAGTTAAATGAGAAACACTCTCATCGTCCTGAGAATAAAATCAACAAAATGTCAGATGCATACTTAGACAAACTAAAACCTGTGATTTTAACGTATTATCCTTAAAACACAATGTGCATAATGTATACCCATACACATGATCGAAAGCCTATATACTTATAAGAGACACATAAACACCGTTGATGATATTTGAATACAAGAACATAAAATATTTTATGTATAATTTAATTGTGGGTTGGTTATATACTTCTGCTTTAATGTTCTCCGTAAGTATGTATGTAATTATCATAAATGATTAAGAATGTGTGTCTTGTCATATGTATATGTATACCCATCAAGATCATGGGTTACTCGTTTTTCTAGTTATATCGATATATACATAATATCTTCTGCTTTAATTGCCTGTATATTCATGTAAATATCGTAAATGGGGTGTGGATGTATATACATGTTTTACTTCGATGGTTGCTCTTATATAGGCTCTTTATCATGCGTATAATGATCTATTTCTGGTTATATATACCTACACGTATCTTCTGCTTCAATAGTGAATATCGCCAATAGGGTGTGCCGGTATCTGTATATTCTACTTTGATGGTTGCTCTATGATAATGTGTGTATTGTTAGCCACTAAGATCATGGATTAATCGTTTCTTGTTATATATCTTCTGCTTTAATTCTTTCTATATTGTATATTCTGCTTTAATGGTTGCTCTTAATGGGTGTATATAGTCTCTTGATCATGTGCATAATGTATACCCATTAGATTCTACTTTTCTGGATCTTCTGCTTTAACGATTCTTGCATATATATATGGTGTCTGTTGTGTGTTTGTGTGTGGTTTATTTATTTAAACCTGCCGGCCTTGTAGCTCAACTTGGAGATTCGCTAAAGAGCGTTGTACGACCATCAATTCTCGCAATACATTGACTAAAGGGTCGCTCTTGCCTGGTGTAACACTCTGTGCAGCTTCTTCCTGGAAACATATAACATGAACCCACAACTAAAAACAACTGCGATTACAGATCTTCCAAAGAATCGTTTTCATCCAAAATCAAGAATTTCCAGCCAAAAAATAGAGAATTTCGCAGATAAAACAAAATGCAGGCATCATTTAGCAGAGAACGACCTACATTATGAGATCTAACACACAAACCTGTAGAACATTGTAGCCAAGCTCGGCGGCGATGAATAGAGCATCCGCCATGCCTCCCAGGCGCCTCAGCGGTTTCTTCCCCACCCATCCCATGTCCGCATTGGTCGCGGCCATCGCTCCTTCTGTAAAACCCTAATCCCCTAAACCCTAAATAATACGAACATGCCCTCACATATATATGCAGTGACACAACTGAGGCAGTACACATACACTAAAAACAACACACACACACAGACACATATGCATTAATATGTTAAGAAAGTCATATATGAATATAGATTTACTATTATTGATATGTGTGTGTGTATTTATATGCATTGCAGTCATAATTACTTCTAAGATTATTTATTCTAAAAATACAATTAAATGGACAACTCGTTTGTAAATAAATTTTAAAGATATGATTAAAATGTAATAAAAGTATATATTTATGATAAAAATAACAATTATCTTAATTATTTCTTAAATAAAACACAAATGAAAATGTTTGTCAGTATAAAATAGTCTTTTATACCATCTTAAATAAGCAACTTAATTGTATATCTTTTAACTCTTAAAAGAAAATATAAAAATGAATTATTAATAAGATAATATTAATATTTACTAATTAAGAAAGTTATAAAAATGACTTAAACGAAATTTATCATAATTATTTTAATATGATATATTATAGAATTTACTCTTGCTTAAATGCAATAATCTAGGTTTGTATACAAATTATTATCTTATTAGTTGAATTTTATATTTATTATTAAAATCTAAAATATATAACTTATACAAGTGAGCTATTCATTTTAACAGAATTAATGTACAATTACAAATTTATAAAGCTTGTTTGAATTGAACTTGATTGATACATATGAATACCCGAAGGATTAGATACTGCAATCCAGTGTAGAACCCTAATCCTACATTTTAAATACAAATATTTGGAGGGATCTATCATATATGAAAAAAATATACATAAGTGTGTTACAAGGTATGGTTTGACGTTGAGTATAGATTTGCAAGCCAGACACAAGCAGCGCCACTCTCGGGATGGACGGCCATTAGAGATTCCGATGCACGAGCACCATGGGCAACGTTGTTATGCGTTTTACACGCCCCAAGGAACGAGCTCCACTCTAGACCATCCGGCAAGAACGGCATTGTAGATATGAGCTCTCTCGCGTTCTCCAAGTACCCTGCCCTTCCCAGTAAGTTGAGTACACAGCAGTAGTGTTGCTTCCTCGGTTGGAGTCCGAAGTCGAAGCTCATGGAGATCAAGTGTGTTCTACCCAGATATGTCTTCCCGCAGTGTCCGCACGCCACTAGGGCTGCCCAAAGCACCCGTCGTCCAGTGGAATGTCATTCACGTTCATAACCCCAAGCGCCTCGAATGCCTCCTCATACATCCCAGTCTGTGCGTATCCGATGAGACCGAGCTCCATGACACAGTATCTGTCTCCGGCATCTGGCGAGGAACTCCTGGGCCTTCCGTAAATGCCCGCTCAGAGTATAACCCGACAGCATCGAGTTCCACGTCAGCAGGTTCCTGCAGGGAATATCACGAAAGACACTCTCTGCCTCGGGCACATACCCATTCTGTGCGTATGCAGAGAGCATTGAGTTCCATGTGGACAGAACCCGCTCGGGCATGGTTTGGAAGACGGACTCGGCCACTTCGATATGCCCCGTTTGGGCATATCCAGACAGCAGGATATTCCAGGAGAGAACATCCTTAACCGGCATCACCTCGAACACTGCAGGCCCTTGTCGATACGTCCGGCCTGCACATATGCAGACACCATCGTGTTCCATGCAAACGTGTCAGGCTCAGAGAGGCCGTCGAATATCCGCTTGACTGACTCCACCGAACCAGCTTCCGCATAAGCAGATAGCACGGGAGTCCAGCAGAGCGCATTGTGCTCAGGCATCTCGTGCAGGAACTCCTCTGCCATAGTCATCTTGCCTGCATGGGAAGTCCACATACCACAGTGCCACATACAGCGATGTCTCTCTCGGGCATGTTCTTGAACATCGACAGTGCCTCGTCCAGGCTCCCTGTCTGGATCTCTGCAGAGATGATCGAGTTCCACGACACCAGGTCCTCTCGGGCATCTCTCTGAACACCACAGATGCCTCGCTTAGGTATCCCTTCTGTGCGTAAGCGGATAACATGCAGTTCCAAGAAACCATGTTCCGCTGTGGTACAAGCTGAATACCCTGGCAGCGTCCTCTGTGTGACCGTTTCGGGCGTACACGGTTAACAGGGAGTTCCACGACACAGATTCCTTAATGGCATTGCTTCGAAGACGTCCTTTGCTTTCTGGATGTCACCTGTATGTCCATATGCAGCTAGCATGGCGTTGCTGCTATGAAATCCCTCTCTGGCATACTATTGTATGTCTCCTCCGCTTCCTGCAGATGCCCATTCTGTGCATATGCAGACAGCATCCCGTTCCAAGACGCTAAACTGTGTAATGGCATCTCTTAAAGATCTTAATCGCTTCATTAAGCTTCCCGTTGTGTGCATAAGCACTCAACATCGCGTTTAGAGTGATTACAAGCTTAACCGGCACCTTGCTTAGAAGCTCCTCCGCTTCTTGTAAATGCCCGCACTTGGCATTTGCTGCGACCATTGAACTCCATGAGACATCATCCTCATGGGCATGGTATCGAAGAGCTTCTTAGCTTCGGCGAGGTGAGAATACTCTGCGTATATTGAGAGCAGCATATTCCAGGATACCAAGTTGGGAATGGCATTCTATCGAACAGGTTCTTGGCTGGCTGAGATGCCCTTTCTGGGCATATGCAGCAACCATTGAGTTCCAGCAGCCTGTGTCTCTCTCCGGCATCGCGTCGAAGACGAGCTTTGCTTCGTGTAAACGGGCGTTACGAGAGTATGCAGTTAGCATGTTTGTCCATGTAATACAGTCCTTTGTGGGAAGGTCGTCGAAGATTTTCCTTGCATTTCTTAAGTCCCCGTGTCTGCCGTTTATCTCAATCTGCTTGTTTGCAGTTCTTACGTCCATGTCTTGTTAAATCATTCTCGTGTGTATATTACAGCATACGCACACACACACGTGTGTGTGCGTGTTGTACACAGACCCGAAATACGTAACATTTTGGCGGGAACTCATGATAAAATAAATCTTAACAGAATTTAATTAGGTTAAGTTTCATAATTTTCTTAACTTAGAATATAAAAATATATGAATGAAATTATATACAATATCTATAAGAATAGAGCATTGACTAACTTATTAAGCAATATGTAAGTTAATCATAAATTAAAATTAAGTCATTGTGACATCAATATATTATGCAACCTATTTAAGCGCTGAGTTGGTATATGGTGCCACATCATTGATGACATAGATGCCACGTTGCATGTTACAAGGGTTTTTTAAATACATTCTGCTAATCTACTTTGGTACATTGAAGATAATAATTACTTGTGAGAGTTATTTTAGTACGAAAATCGGAGTGGCGCAGGGAAGCGTGATGGGCTCATAACCCAGAGGTCGCATGATCGAAACATGCCTCCGATATTATATGTTACCTTGCTAAATGCGACCAAATTGTATTATATATTAATTTTGATTAATTAAAGTGTAAAACTAAAATCTTTTATACATGTAGTATAATGTGTATTTAAATGCGACCAAATTGTATTATATATTAATTATATATGTGTGATATTATGTATATATATTTTTACTTGGAGAACCCTCGACACTGAAAGGATATTCCAGTGTAATTTAAACCATCATAGATAGATTTCAATTTATCACATGTTCAAATTAAAAGTTTAACTTGAAAGAAAATCAATAATATTTAATTATATATATATTATTGTTTAATCAAATATGCACTGAAAGAGCCGATATATATTAAAATGTCAGATACATTAAGCTACAAAAACCCTGCTTATATACAGGAGACCTCCTGCCACGTGGCACACATGCGACACGTGGCGCTGACACATGGCGGCCAGATCACCACCCATGTGTCACTATGCATGTGTGTATATACACATGCGTATATACGTTACATTACATAATATACAGTATCTTACATTATCCCCCCCTCTGCGGTTGTGTAGATGGTGATGGATCTGATGGTCCTGGATCCGTGTGAGTTGGGCCATCTAAGGTATGACCGAATGTAGTCAACGAGTCTCGAACAACAAACCGTTTCATTCGAACTACGTGAACTATTTCAACCTCATGAGATCCCACCAACTGTACCTGATACACCTGAGGACCAACCTTTCGGAGAACTCGGTAGGGACCAAGCCACTTATGTAATAAACCAGTTGCAAGCCCAGGTGGTTAACTTGGGAAAACGTACCAGTACTAAGTCACCGTCAGCATAGTCTGGTGGAGTTTGATGTCGTGCATTGTAAGAAGATTGTTGCTGTATTTGAGCCCGACCAAGATGTTCAGCAGACTCTGCACGCAGAAGAGGTAAGACAGCATCCAAATGTCGAGCCCACATTTTCGCATCCTCGGCACGTGGCAGATTGATGATAATCCCAATTCACTAGGCAACTTAGGATCATATCCATACAATGCCTTGAATGGAGAGATACCAATCGAACTCTGAATGCCTGTTACATAAGCAAATCTCAAGCATCGCAAATACCAATCCCAGTCAGTGTGATTGAAGTTCACATACTTCGAGATCATACCCTTGAAGGTCCGATTCAATCGCTCCACCAAACCATCAGTTTGTGGATGATATGGAGAGGCAAATGAGTGTTTTACCCCTAACCTCTCACACAACACTCGGAATACCTCTGCAATGAAAGCGGGGCCATTATCTGATAACATCCGCTCTGGACAAGAATGCTGCAAAACCACATTATCGAACAAAACAAAGCTGTTGACAGGGCAGTTGCATCCGGAAGAGCACCAACCTCCACCCAACGAGTTAAATAATCAGATACGACAATGATGTACTGGTTACCTTGAGAAGAACGTGGAAAAGGTCCCATTAAATCCACTGCAATTAACTCAAAAGGGCGAGAGACGTTGATGGATTCTAACACCCCCATGGCCCGAGTCGTAGAGGAATTCCGAGTTTGACAAATGGGACAACTCTGAATATACCTGATCACATCACCACGCATGCTAGGCCAATAAAAGGATCTGCGGAGCTTCTCCAACACTCGTTGGTGACCAAGATGACCTCCAACAATAGGCGAATCATGATATGCTCGAAGAAGGTGTGGAACATATGTAGAGGGCACAGCCAACGCCATCTGTTCTGGATTTGTCCCAATAAAATACAATAAACCATCCTGAAGTCGAAACTGAGCATGATATTGTCGAAACTGCGGTTCGGAAGAGGACTTGCAAACGCATCCGTAATTGCCTCGTCCACGGTTCACGTTTTTGGGCATCCTGCCACTGTTCCAAGGATGGTAAGTCGGCATCGAATACCTGAGGGGCTTGTATCAAACCGAATGCTGCAGCGACTGCATGAGCAGGCAAAGTGGAATCAGAAAGGGGTGCTCGAGAAAGTGCATCCGCATCCACCATTGTTCGCCCAGGCCTGTGCACCACCTTAAAGTTATATACTTGGAGACGTAATGCCCATCTGGCTACACGACCCACTAAATTCTTCCGTTTTAGCAAGGAAGTGACAGCAGCATGATCACACTCCAAAAGTGTTTCACTCCCATGTAAGTAGGCATGAAGTCGTTCAAAACCCCAAACAGCAGCAAGGCATTCTTTTTCAGTAGTGGAATAATTCCGCTCAGCCAGCGTGAGTACTCGACTAATGTAAGCCACCGGGTGTCGAATTGAAGAATCCACAGCATCAGTTTGCATCAATACACCACCAATACCAACATCTGAGGCATCTACTCGTAAAATGAACGGACGAGTAAAATCTGGGTATTGAAGCAATGGTGGAGTTGTCAGGAACTCTTTTAACTGGTCAAATGCCTGCTGACACCTGCGAGTCCACCTGAAAGATACCTGTGGACGAACTAACTCCCGAAGAGGGGCAGTTCGATCAGTGAGATGATCGATGAATCGACCCAAGTACTGCACCGTGCCCAAGAAACGCTGGACTTCCTGTACTGTACGGGACGAGGGAACTCTCGAACAGCTCGCAACTTCATTGGATCCACCTGTAAACCCTCTCGAGATATACGGTAACCCAAGTAAGTGGTGTCGGTCGAACCAAACACACACTTTTCAAGTTTCAACTTCAGGCCAACTTCTCGAAATCGATCAAGAACGCGCCGTACATCACGAATGTGATCCTCCCAAGAACCAGACCCATGAATGAGCACATCGTCGATAAAATCGGCAGTGATATCAGGCATATCGGAAGAAGCTCATCCATCATGCGTTGAAAGGTGGCAGGAGCTGAAGTCAATCCAAAAGGCATGACCAAAAACTCGTAAAGACCAAATGGTGTCCGGAAGGCCGTTTTTGGAATATCCTCCTCAGCCATAGGAACCTGCCAATATCCTGATGCCAAATCCAACTTAGTAAACCATCGACTCTGACCCAAACGATCTAATAGATCGGCAGAGTTCGGAAGTGGATAGACATCTTTGATGGTAACATCGTTAAGAGGTCGGTAATCCACACAAAATCGGAGAGATCCATCAGGCTTGGGAACCAAATGAGGTTCACATGCCCATGGACTCCGTGACGGACGACACACTCGTTTACCAATCATATCAGTAACAGCTGTTCGCATGGCTGATAACTCCTTTGGTGACCTGCGTCGAACCGGGACTTTGAAAGGCTTTGCATTGCCGGTGGGTATACAGTGTCGAGTCTTCACACGTGCACCTTGGGACAGATCAAATTTGAACAAACTTGCATACTGTTTCTTAAGTTGTTCGATGCAGTGTGCTCGACACTCAGGTGACGGATCCGGCATTTGAACCTGTTGAGATGAACACCACCCCAAGACCGGAATCAAAGGAGCTGTATGCGTGATACAAACAGCAACAAGCTTCTCTGGACGTAAAGGAACAGACTGCAAAGACACAGACTCCAAGCGTAACACAGGAGGAGAGAGTGAAAAATCACATGTACCTTTCGACTGCTTTAACCAATCACATCCCAGAATGATGTCAAAGACCTGGGAAGGGACAACCCTAAGAGACCCAGAGGGAAACTTACAGTTGGCACCCATAACCAGCGTAGTCAAAGTGGTGTACTGTGATACTGCACGAGACTGCCCATTACCATATAAAATGTGCAAGACCTTATCTGCACGTCTTAAGGGTAATGAGCACCGATGCGCTAGAGAAGCAGTTATGGAAGACATACTGGATCCTGTATCCACAAGCACTGTGACTGAAAGATCATTCACCCGTGCAGAAAATGTGAAAACTGGATGATCTGGTGGAACTTGCAAACCTTGATATGCATAGCGGAAAAAACATGGAGGTGAAGTCTCCATCGCACGGGATCCCTCCGTCGCCCGTACGATTACTCGTTTTCCGCAACAGATCCACCTGCAAGAGAGGCTTCGTCATCTGAAAGCTCATCATTAGCCATAATGGCCGCCACAGGCACACCATCCGGAACATATGGTCGCCAGCCTGGATGTGGTGGACGCCAATCAGGATACACATCGCATGCCCTCCAAGTATGTCCAGGCGCCCAACAGGCCCAACAATGAACTTGATTGGGTCGACCTGCATTGTTCCGATTCCTCCTGTCACGAATCCGTGGATTTTGACCACCACGGGCAGGTACTGGAGCAGGTGCAGGACGATTTCGTGGAGGTGGTCCACGGGGTGGGCCCCGAGGTCGACCACGAAAGCTTGCCGTGCGGGCACATATGCAGCAGCATCAACCTCCATTGGATCAGCACGCTGAACAAGAGGAGCAGGTAACCCAAGGGGAACACGGCCCTCACTAGGCACCAACTCAAAACGTTGAGCTAGTGCAAAAGCTTCCTCCAATGTGGTAGGACGAAGAGCCCGAACGAATCGAACAAGTTCGGGTCGCATAGTTGGCCATAACATACCGAGCTTAATAGGCTCAGGCATGTTAGGATATGCACGCCGAACTAAATCCCCGAACCTAATACTGAACCGCATAACAGACTCACCAGGATGTTGTCGTATCGCATGCATTGTTGGAAAGCATCATCTGAATCCTCAACTTTGCCAAACGTACGTTTGAGGCATTCCGTTAACCGATTACTATTGGCTTGAATCTCCGCAGCCAATCCATTATACCACTTGAGCGCAGGACCTTCCAAACATGTAGGGAATTCTCTGAGAGCACGGGCCTCATCCCAACCATGGTAACGAACAATGACTTGGAAATGATCAAACCAGTGGTATACATCATCTCCCGGATCACCACAAAAAGATCGGGGTCGAACCCTCGGATTTGTGGCCTGTGAAGAAGATGAAGGAGTACTAGAAGCAGATCCCCCGGCATGAGGCTCAGACGGGGAAGAGGAGGACGAACCCTCAACAAAGCGCTCCAACAACTTTGTTTGTGCATCAATAGCAGTAGCAATAATGCTAAACGCCGTCTCCATATTCATCGTCATGAAAACACGAAAAGGAAAAGGCGGAAGAAAGGAATACCCAACTTCTCCACCAATGAAAGAGCCGATATATATTAAAAATGTCAGATACATTAAGCTACAAAAACCCTGCTTATATACAGGAGACCTCCTGCCACGTGGCACACATGCGACACGTGGCGCTGACACATGGCGGCCAGATCACCACCCATGTGTCACTATGCATGTGTGTATATACACATGCGTATATACGTTACATTACATAATATACAGTATCTTACAGCACTAACATTTAAAATGTATATATTTACTTTTAGAATGTCAATAAATATAATTATATTATACGTATTTGTTTTGACATGTTAGTGAATTCATACAAAGTTTTTTAGTATTATATTATATACGTATACATGATATTATATTATGTATATAATATAGTATTAATTACTATCATTAATTATACAGTAATTACATCACATATTTTATATATGTATATATATAACAATTATGAGTTTGTGTTTGGAGTTAGCCACTCATCATTATGAAAATAAATCTTATAATATTTAACTAGAATAATTTAATTTATTCGGCAGCTGAAATTTTCTTTTTATCTGCTTGTTTTATTAAAAATTTTAAAAATTCAAAATGCATAACTTAAAGAATTCGAGTGCATACGTGGCGCACCCAGGAGCAGGCAGATACTAGAATATCCTTCACAATGGAAGTGTGAAATATCCCACATGCATTAGCTGGGATCAGGCCTTGCAGTAAAAAAGAGATAAGGTAGGGTGGATTTAATAGACTGTACTTGAACAGGATTGTTCTACAGTTCGTACTCCAGTCCATGCCGAAAAAGCATAGACAAACCAAAAAATCCGGACGATGAGGTGGCGCTCGCCGGCCTGAGCGCGATTAAGAGGACGGTCCAGATCTTTCCGGAGATTTGGCCGGCCATAGATGAACGTTCACACCGGGAATACCCTCCCGGTGCTGACGGCCGGTTGAGCAGTCTGACGGATTCCTTCCTTTTCTATTGCAATATTTTTTATAAGATAGTATAACGATTTATTATATATATAAAGACAGTTTAAGAAGTACTAAATTAATAAATAAACCTAGAAAATTTCTTACCAAGAATTAAAAGTAAAAAATTAAATTAAATATTCCTAAACCCTAACTTATGTTCAAATCCCCATTCTGCAGCAGCAGGAGGATACTTGTGTGTAGCAGGAACTCACGCATTACAATCCACTCAACAACAGAGGAGCACTCATCTACAAATGGGAACTGCACATTCTTCGATCCAGAGAAAATGCCACTGGAAGCAGCAATTGATGCCACAGAATCCCGATCCCAATCCCATCAAATCCCATCCGACCATTTCGCAATTCTCCTCAGGCGCTGTGCTGTATCAAAGTCCCTACATCTTGGCCAGCGCTTACATAGACAGATTGTGGAGAAGAACATGTTTCAGAACAGGTTTCTGTGTAATCTTCTCATCAATCTCTAACACAAAATGTGGCTGCTTACAATCTGCTGAATCGGTGTTTGAAAGCATCAGCAATCGCAATCTTCATAGCTGGACTATGATGCTCTCTGCATATGCCCAGAATGGGCATTTCAGTCAGACACTTTCCTTCTTCCGGCAAATGCAAAACGAAGGTATCCGGTGTGTGCGTGCGTGCGTGCGTGGGTGTGTGTGTGCTACCAATAACAAATAGGCTAGTATCGGGAAATGTACGTACATCATATGGGAATGTTTAGTGCATAGACAACAATAGATGGACATATCTCAGAGATATACACACACAATGCTAAACGTGTATCATACAAGGTATGACGCCGTCCGAGGTCGGAATAAGCCTCTTCATCTCGGCCTGTACAAACTCTGGCTCAGTGTCCGAGGGTAGAGGCATTCAGAATGCAGTATCTGGGACCGGAGTTGAAACCGAGCATATAGTTCAGACAGCGCTGGTTACCATGTACGGAAAGCTCGGCTACCCAAAAGAGGCCGAGGTTGTCTTCCGGACAATGGACACTAGAGACGTTGTTGCTTGGAGTGCCATGATTGCTGCATCTGCCCGTAACGGGTATCCAGGTAAACTAGTAAGTACGCACACACACACCACACACACACACACCAGAGCTTGTCATCAGGCGAGGCACTCGAACTTTTCAGAAGAATGGATTTGGAAGGCATACCACCAAACAATGTGACATTCGTAAGTGGGCTGGATGCGTGTGCAAGTCTTGCAGCGCTTAAACAAGGCAGGCATATGCACGAGCGTGTGGTTGCCCTCGGTATGCAACACGGGGTGGTCATTGGAACAGCACTCTTGAATCTCTACGGCAAGTGTGGGAGAGTGGACACCGCACGCGAGGTTTTCGACGGCATCCCGGAGAAGAACGTCGTTACATGGTCTGCATTATCTGCCGCATATGCCCAGAATGGTTACTGCAGGGAGGCCATACACGTCTTCCACAGGATGGACTTGGAGGGCATACCGCCGAACTCGATGACCTTTGTAAGTGTACTAGATGCCTGTGCAGGGAGTGCCGCACTCAGGCAAGGAAAGAAGATACACTCGAGGATACGTCGGTTGGGTACGAGCTCGAGTCGGACGTGTTTCGTGCTTACTGCACTCGTAAACATGTACAGCAAGTGTGGTAGCTTAGAGTCAGCCAACGCTCTATTTAAGCGAACACAGAGCCTGGATCGGATACTCTGGAACTCACTTATCGCGATGAATGCCCAGAACGGAGAGAATGAGAAGGCTCTTGTGTTCTTCCGGGAGATGCAGCTCGAGGGTTACGCCCCGACCAACATCACATTCACAAGCGTGCTCTTTGCGTGCAGCCATGCTGGCGTGGTCGAGAGAGGGAGGACACACTTCCTATCTTTCATTGGCGACCATGGGGTGACACCTGAGGGAGAACACTTTGGATGCATGATCGACTTGCTGGCACGATCGGGTCACCTCTCCGAGGCTGAGGATCTCCTGGAGAACATGCCTTACGAGCCGCATACAGTCTCGTGGATGTCCTTCCTTGGGGCATGCCGCACGTACCGTGACATGCCGCGTGCAACGGTTGCAGCTGAGAATTTGTTCAGGCTCGACCCACAGAAGCGAGCGCCGTACGTGCTCCTCTCGAACATGTATGCGAAAGCTGGCCGGTGGTCCGAAGTTGCAAAGCTGAGGAAGAGGATGAAAGCGGCATCGGTTGTGAAGGAAGCAGGTCGGAGCTGGATCGAAATCAAGGACCACGTACACGAGTTTGTTTCTGGGGACCTGGAGCACCCGCGGATCACCGAAATACACGCTCGTCTGAATGCCCTGACCGAGATGCTGAAGGAGACCGGCTACGTGCCGGACACAGATATGGTGCTGCATGATGTGAAGGCTGGTGAGAAGGAGAACATGGTTGGTTCGCACAGTGAGAAGCTGGCTATGGGACTTGCACTCATTGCTACACCTGAGGGGACTCCTATACGGGTTGTGAAGAACTTGAGAGTGTGTAATGATTGTCACACTGCTACCAAGTTTATTTCGAAAGCTGTCGGACGGGAGATTGTTGTTAGGGATTGTAACCGGTTTCACAGGTTTGTTGATGGAGTTTGCTCTTGTGGGGACTACTGGTAAACCGATTATATATGATTAGGTAAATATATTTGGACATATACGTCATATACCATTGGTTTATATATACGTATGTACTATATAAACATATAATACTGTTTTTACATAGCATCTATATTTTATTTAACAATTACCAATTAACACACACACAATAATAAATTTATTTTTTCCTTTCTTAGCAGGGACCTCTTCCACAGGCTCAGGGGGTTTCTCAACAATCCCTTGCCCTTCCATCACCAAACTACACCCCCTCCCATTTTCAACTTCAATCCTAAACACTTGCTTGTACAGCTTTGCTGCTGGAGGTGTAAATGTGACTGTAACTACATCCCTGTCCACGCAATCACCACATATTTACACGTGTACATGTGTGTGTACATGTGCATGCCTATATGTATGTAAGTACGTGCATATATGGATCTATACACTATGAGTATGCAAAAAAATGATACGTAGATGTATATATGTTCATTATACAACTCTATTTACTGATGTATTATGCACATACAATCTCTTTAGAATGTGTATTGCATATATATGTATGTGTCTGTGGTATATATTTATCTTGCTTAGCTACAAAAACGTCTATATACTATGCACACACACACACGCACGCACACGCACGCACACCTTGTTGCTTCTTTAGTCCCTCTGCCATGTAGCAATCCTCCTTGTATATCCACCTGGAATGGATCTGCAGGCTCCACAGGCAAGGTCTCCACAGGAACCGCAGGTGGCTCAACAACAGCAACAGATACTTTCTTATCAGGTTTCTTCTTTGAGCCAGGCTATAAACAACAAATTATCATTAATTACTTAATTAATCACTTAATATATATGCTCCTGCTATATATATATATATATATATTATATATATATATGATGTACTACAAATACATGTGGTACATACACATTACTTACAGGGGGGATTTCTTCTACTGGGGGAGGTTCTTCTTCTTTGAGCCCTTCCTTCACTAAACTCCACTTTGTGTCAAAGTAACTGGCATTAGTTACACTGAAGAGAAGTGTCTGTACAGCTTTTATAACAACTTGTCCAAACCATATGCTCTCTGATACCACTCTTGCTGCAGGAAACATAACCTTTGCATGCACAGGAATTACCTGTAAACATATATATATCTAAGAAACACACACACACACACACACACACACACACACACACCTGTGTGTACTCTGCAAAGAATGTAATAACAAGCTCCATATTGAGCTCCAGGTCTTGTTTTTCGCTAATAACACTCTCTTCAGGGATAAACTCAATAGTCAGCCTTAAGGTCCACTCAGCAGGCAAAATGAAGTCACTAAGTGACTCAGGATCAAAACCCTATAAAAAAAATTAAACATTGTTATATATATTATTAATTATTAAATGATAATAATAACTATTTAACACATAATAAACGTTTGGAAGTATTAACCTGCAACATTTCATCCACGTTTTCAGAAGATAAAAGCCCGCTCTCTCACTCCAACAATGTAAAATGGTTGTCCTGAGATATATAAAGATATTGTTTTAAATATATACATATTAATATATGGTTTATATTATTTATACATACCTATACTCACAGAGAATGTAAGACTGTGATTATATTCATTCTTCAATATAAGATATTTTGTATAAGACTTGTCTGAATAGGTTCGACACCATTGCAGAAAAACTCCACAGGATCGTCCACGCTTGGCTTTAGCCTAAACAAATACACACACGCATACATACACATATTTCTATACATTATATAAATTTCTATAAATATATGTCAACTGTGTTATAAAACCACATATGAACATGACCAACCTGGGCTCAAAACACGAGGGCTTCCAAACAAACTCGCAAGGGAGCAATGGGATCCTGAAGAGGATTGTAAATTATCATTCCCGGAGAATTCCCATCGTTCCCGTCATTGGGAATATCTGGGAATTGAGAAGAATTCCCGGGACCTTGGGATTCAAATAAAGATTTCTTAGACTGTGTAAGTGAGGAGCGTTTAAGAGAAGATCTCTGAAAACCATGTCCTGTAAGCAGTAGAGTTGATGCCTTCTTAAGCGAAGACCTGCATATACACCACATATATAATGTATACACACATATACACACTGTGTGTGCGTACCTTCTTTGTTCAGGTTGAAGAAGTGGTCCTGCTTTTGTAGAAGATACTGAAGCTCTCCTAATCGAGGACTTAACAGGTTCATTTAATGTCCCAATTGAAGAAGTTACCTTAATAAGCTCGTTAACCCCAAATTGTCCACCTATATAAAAAATTATATTAAAAAGTAATTATATTTGTTAATGTAGTAGTATTAATGAATATTACCAGCTTCACGTATGTGAGTGTCTGAGAAGGTCACAAATGAGGATTTTCTTCTTATGATGTCGGTCGCTACGATCTCAGTGTTCTCATGGAAAGTCACACGTCTCGATGGTCGTCTAGACATACAAAATACACACATATATAGTATGTACGCATACACATATATGTTTATACACAGGTATACCTTTGCCCTAGTGAATCTTCATCTTCATCGAAGTCAGGGATTCGTGTTCTTCCTATAAGGATGCATGTATATTGAGATACATTTAGAGCCTCGAATGTTACTTCAAAACACACATCTTCATGAGCATTAACAACCTGATAAACACGATTATATATTCATACTCGTATATAGATAGTTATAATTTATTAATACATACCTGTTTAATGGGAGTAACTCGGAATGGATGGTTCCCTCTTGCAGGTACAAAGTTCTCTTTCACTGTATGAAGGTACTAATGTTATGTAATAACACACGCACGCACGCATTCTATATATATTACCACGAAGGAACACTCTTGTTTTATCTTCTATGTCAAGGACCACTCGAACAGGGCCAGTTTCAGGATTTCCAAGAAGTTTGACATGCACATAAGAATCGTCTCTGGGTTCCAGATCGACGGTTGCTAGATGACCAACTATATAAAAGAACAATACACACTGAACCATACACCAAACACATACACACCTACACACAAATATACATACCTGAGTTCTCTACAGGTATCATCTCTTCAAATCTAAGCTCCAGAGGATATGCAGACACATTTGCCACCCAAACCGTTTTGTTCTTTTAGGGTTTCCCACAGATACTTGTGGCCATCTATACAACCGTGAATGTGTGTGTGTATCCATAAGCTAATCATTTACATGCACATGTTTTATATATAGTATTTGGATATTTATCACACACGCACACGCACACACCTTAATACAAGGCTGAATTGGCTTTGGGATGTTGATAACCCTCGGGTCAAGGTGATGAGGCCTAGCAAAGAGTGGAGTGCCGGCTACTCCTATTGTAATGGGAATTTCAGCTGGTGGTAAACCTCCCACCTGAAAAGGGAATAATTAAAATTTAATTATTAATGTTATTTAGCTAGATAATCGTTTAAAAATAATTAATCTTATTTAGATGGCCAAATATGTAAATACGCACTGCAGTAACATAGTTATAAACAAACAACGTCTGCACAATTAGCAGTGTCTAGAGTGATTTGCATATAAACACAAACGCACGCGCACACACCACGTATGTGTGTGTTTGCTTACCGAACAAGTGAGTATATCAGAATAAGAACCAGGCAAACAGCTAAACGCAAACACATCACAGCACCACTGTCCTCTGCTTTCAATAAGACCTTCACAATCCGGGTAAAGCAAGAGGGATATTCCTTCCCCGGATCGAATCAGAATATTCTGCATCTCGATTTCGAGTCTCCTCGATACCATAAACTGTCCAGAAACTGACCAGTATTTTTGATTAACTTCATCTGGAACGTCGATCAACGGTGGGGATTTTTTCTTTTTCGTTTTTAATACCGTTTTTTCTGCTTGTGGGAATGTTAATGGCCTTCCTGTGAGAGATGATAACACTACATAATCTTCTTTTGATAATGGTGGTGGATAACTTGTTCCATATCTGTTAATAGTAATTAGTTAGTAATTATATAAATTATTATTAAACTGCAGAATAATGCAGGTTTACTTAGTAATAACTTGAGTGTGTTGTGTGTGTGTACTATAATCTAACACTAAGTATAATAAGAGATATAATTAATATACTAAATACATATATACATACCGATATACATGTATATACATACACACACATATGTATTGATAGTATACCTGTTTAAGCCAATGTGGATCTTGCTAGCAATATCTGTATGGTTTTGAATAACCAGTCTTAACCAGTAAACACACCCCAGTTGACAACGTTTACCAAACTCTAAACTCGGTGGATTAGTGGTGTCTATTAATTTCCTTGATAAATCTTCAATAGCTGAGTATGAGTCCATTTTCTATTAATAAATAAAAGAAAGATAAAAATAAATAATATTGTAAGATCCACGAGCTCTCACAATATAAAATAATTTATATAGTATAGTATATATAACAGACATATCACACATAATATTTTATACGACTTTACTGCAGTTGTAAAATATAAAACAAAGATTTAAAATATTAGTATTTTACATCATAACAATTTTTTTAATTTATATGTAATACAAATAAGTATTACTAACTAACAGTACTCATAAGTTAATTGAATTACTTACATCATGTAGCAGCTGTTGGGGAGTTAAAACATGGTAACTACACAGGAAATCTGATATATATGTGCGAAACATGATCCCAATAGGTGTCTCTCCTCCCATAATATCACAAATTGTAATAAACTCCTTTTCACCAACTTCTAATGGTGTCAGTTTCAATATAAAATCCTGTAACCAGTATTGTTATGATACTTAATATGCAGTGGATTTATATACGCATACACACACACGCGCGCACGCACACACACATATATGAGTACTTATGTATGTATGTATGTATGTATATACCTGGGATCCGTATGGAGGGAGTTCGCCATCGAGTGGTGAGATATCCAATTTCATGGAAGAAGAGTCTCCAATATTGTCATCGTCACAAGCAGGCCAGCGAAAATGCGTAGTAAGGCCTGTAATTAAAACTTAATAATCCGGATTAACATTAATATTAAGATTATTAACTTATACATGTATATATGTACAGATACATATGTATACTTGTAGATGAAGGTCTAATGCATATGTATGTGATTGTATGACTGCGCGCGCACACACACACACATGTACAAGATGGATATCTATTTCTAGAGATATTAATAACATGTTAATCAGGATTTTAGTAATAAACAGCCAGCTTTTATATTTATGATATTCAATGATATATTAAATATAATATATATCTGGACTATTATTAAATTATAAAATGGTGCTTATGTGTTTAGATGAATTATATGGAGTACATATGTGAACATATATTTACAAACACAGATACACATATGAACGTTGTAACTAAAATGAGAATGTATATAGTCCCATTTTCTTAATAATTAATAATTTTAATTATTTAATTAATATTTTTTAATATAAAAAATAAATTTTAAAATAATATATGTTTAAAGAAAGAATATTCTTTAAAATATATATTTAAAATATTAATAATTAATACATAAGTATTAATTAAAAAAAATTATATTCCCATTTTAATTACAACATTCATACATACATGCGCACGTATACCAGGAGGACAGACACGTGTCTGTGTGTGAGAGAGAGACGAACTGGATGCATTTATCTATAGACGTATTATATCGGTGTATAAATTTTTTTAACGATATTATTTAATAAATATGCAACAATATATCAAATATATAATATTTTATAAATGCTTTTAATACCTGTTAAATTATGGAGCGTGGCTGTACGAGTGAGGCGTTTGTAAAGGTACGTTATACCCAGGTCGAATTTACATGGAGAAAAATAAGCCTTTGGTGAATCGATAAATGCCCGAACTAATGCATATTGTGTTGGAGATAAACCTTCGGCAACTTGGCAAACTATTGCATAAGCTTTCTGACCTGTATTTAAATCAATAATTATTATCATAACTAGACCTTGTGTAATGTGAAAATTTTGATCATTATTAATATTAAAACATTATAATTAAGAATAATAATAAGTAGGAGAATACCTTGAGATTTTGCAATTAAATCAACACGTATTGCTGACGTGTCCTTTGCGGGAATTATCCCATTGGTTGGTAAAATAATTAACTCGTGTTCTGCTGCACATTCGTTTTCTTCTCCTTCAGAGACTGCTAGGAGCTTAAATGGCGCCTCAACTATGCTCTTGTTTATCAGAGTTAAGTGTGTTGAAACTGTTGTACCCACCTGTTAATAATAAATAAATATATAAGAAATATATTAATATGTATAATAGACTTTTTAGTAATTAAACACACACACACACATATTATTTTACGTTCTATTAAATATTGCTTAAATTTAATAAAATTCGTAATTAAATTATAGGAAATAAATATAAAATTTTAAATATATATAACAGACCTGAACTAATCCAAAATCGAGCATCGGCTGAAGAATAGAAACGCGAGGACCTTGAACACATGCTTCCACAAGTAGAGGCAATTGCAAGCCACCACTATCCTGTCAATATAAAATATAATTTAAATAATATTATATAAATATAAAAAATATAAATAATACTGCACATATATCATATATGTTTCAACCAAATGATTGAACATATATTAATGTATTCAGTATATATATATATATATATATATATATATATATAGAGAGAGAGAGAGAGAGAGAGAGAGAGAGAGATTTATATATACATATATACAGTAGTATTTAATACCTGAAAAATGCATAACAGTGTCTCCTGTAGTAAACCAATCCTTGTAGCCCGTACATTAATATTCACTGTAGCATTTCCTAAGGCTGGTATATTCCCACTCAATGGAAGAACAGACACATTATTAAGCTCTTTTGCAATTACCCAGGGAACCTGTAAAAACACATATAAATTAAAATATTTAAGTTAAATAATATAATTAATTGTGTAGTTTTATAATAAATTAATATAGTACGCATGACACATGTGTGTGTGTGTAAATGTATAAACGGAAGGATTATAGTAATGTATACCAAGTATAGTCTCTCTCTCTCTCTCTCTCTCACACACACACACACACACACACACACACACACGCAGTCACTGTACACACACACACGCACAATACCTCTGGAATTTGCCAAGTGTAGATAACTTCTGCAAGTGTATTATTCCGAATTTCCGCTTTACGGTTGTAAGTTTTTCCTTGAACAAGCATTTCCGAAAATGATACCAATGGCGGGAATAATTCAATTTCAAATGGATCTCCAACCCCAATAAGTTCCACCTCCAAAACCTGTAATTAAAAATATACATATTAATATAAATATTGAGTAATATCATTTAACATAGCATTAATCTTTTAATATCCTACACATATATTAAATTATAATCAATATCAATTTTATTAAATAACAATAATAAATGTGTTTGAATGCAATTTAAATTTAATTTGAATGTTTTTATACATTTTAATGCGGTTGCTAAATTTTATAAAATAATTTTAACATATATTTTGTTAAATATTACCCTAACAATAGAACCATTGTTATCAACTTCCATTGTTGAGAAGAGTTGATCACATACTGATGCCACCTTCATTGATACCTAAATAATAATATAAACTAAGTCAGTAAACAATAATAATAAAACTAAACATTATACTAATATGTTTATATATTAATCTTTTAGAATACTAAATTTATTTATAATTACCTCAGAGTTTTTCAGGGCCAGGTTAACTAAAACCCAGCTTCCCCATGCTTCTGTGAGATAATCTCCGCCGCTAATTTATCGGCATTATAAAGGCCGGCTCTAAACTGCTCCCACGTGTCAGCCAGAAGAGAGAAGCTACGCCTTGTATCTACGTATAATACGGCACGTTGCCTATACACTCTAATTTCCATTGGATAAAAAGTAAATACGAAGGAAGATTCTATTTCAGATTCTAGATTCCCAAAGCATGGATTCACTGAAAACGCTGCATCTTCGTCTCCGCAAGTTTCCATTTTCCTATAATATATATATATATATGTATATACACTAGTGTATACATAGGTGTGCGACGTGTGTGTATATGACTATATCTATAGGGCTTGCGTACATGTAATATACACAACAAATATATATACTTATATACGAATGTCTGTGTACATATGCATACATACATATATATACAACACACACACACACACACACACAACACATAGGCTTACCAATAGTAACGCAAAGATGATAATGTGCTGTTTTGAACTGTAATCTGACGGCTAGCGTTCCTGGAGCATATCGTGGCATTTCCAAACCATAACCCCGATTCAATTTCTTTCTCACGGAACTCTCTACCATCTGTACTCTTTAACTCCACATTTATCTCTGTCCCTTGTCCCTAACACATAATACATATCACGCACACACGCACAGAGTATGTACATTTATGTGTGTGTACTCATGAGTATATAAAGGATGTATATATATAGACACATCTAAAATGACCATGTATCAAGTGTATATAAATGTATACACATACCTGGAGAAGGATGTTCCACGTGTGGCCATATTCAGAGGAAATATGAAGCATCTGAGAGAACTTCCCAGTGGCTGAGGGGCGGAACATAACAACCACATCCGTTGATTCATTTATATACAGATTGAAGCTCTTTGGATGAGCAACAAACGGTGGTACATATACAAGGTTCTGACATGAATACAACGATTGAAAGAAGCTCGTCCTGTCCGAAACATGCTCTGCACAATATACATATATATAGTATAAACGCACACACCCACACAGTCTCACGCACACGCACACGCACACACCTTGTTCGAAGCTGGAAAATAGCTGAAACTTTGTAGACACATCCATACTTGCTATGGGAAAAGAAAATGCTGTAGAGTTCCCCACTATACATACCCCAAGATCAATAACTGGCGGAACATATAATGTTGGCAAAGGGTTTATTCCTAAGAGCATTATTTGGCAGCTCTCCATTTCAGAAGATAAGAAAAGAGCGTCCGAGTTGTCCATGATCGATGTAGGAGTAAATGTAACCTGTACACACACGCACACAAACACACACACTATATGTGTATATACATGAATGTGTATACACAACTGATACCTTCAATGTAATATGTATTCCAGGTGCTAAGACTCTCCCTTGTATATCATGTCCGTGAACTTGAAATATCTTACCAGAAGGTAAAAGTATCCTGATATACAAATGTACGTGTATATACACACATACGCACATGTGTGTGTATATATGTATATGTATACCTTAAGCGTTGGCTCCAAGGACTGATGTTGAGAACTTGAATGGACGTAGTGTAAGTTCTTCCAAGCTCTGCAGTTGCCGCAACCGTCTCAGCCAGAGTTCTTCATTTTTCCTGTACTTAGTGTACTTTAATATACTAATTTATCTATGTATATTATGAGTGTGTGTGTGTGTGTGTAATGTATATTTATGTGTTTACCAAAGTTTTCAAAGACAACTGTTGGAGGATCCAATGGAACTAGCTCTGTAATTTCGCCTTCAACCTCTTTGACTTGTGTGATTGACCATGCCTGTTGAAACACACATGTATAGTACGTGTGTGTGTACACATGTACACTGTATATACAGTGTATATACGGAATAAGTGAATACTAAGTTAAATTCGTACCTTTAACACCTTTGGGACTCTGCAGTATCTTGGAGTATTTAAAAAATCAACCTTACCTCTTAAATGAAATGCAAGTAACTTGGCCTGCATAATTATTAATGTCAAATACTTAACTTGAAAGTTATATATAACAATGTATACATACATATATACATGTGTGTGTGTGTGTGTGTGTGTGTGTGTGTGTGTTTGTATACATGTATATGGCTTATTACCAATTTGATATCTGCATCATCAGATTCATACATCCATGCACGCTTCTCTGCTTCAGTTAAGCTTTTCCAGTCACCGTTTACGAGAGTGCTGTTCATACGCTTCCGTGGCCGAGGCGCGTGGTCATCTTCTACTTTGAAGCTTAGTTTCCATTTGGGACGATCTAATAACATGGGATCCTGTCAAATAACTCAACTGTTAATATAAAAAACAACAACATACTTTTAAATTAATTATTTCCAATATATTTCATATATATATTTAATTCAAACATGTTTATAGATATTATATACAGGTAATAAAATACAGACGTGTATATTCATATTAAAAAATTTAAATGGTGGAATATTTACTATTCTGAGAAACAATTTTAAGATACAATTAAAAAGTAAATGTCAAATAAAACCTTAAACATAAAATATTATAAAGATATTTAATTCTTTTGTAATTATTATTACTTAAATATAATATTAGTGAAAAATTCTAATTTTTTTATAATTATCAAAAATATTACTAAGATATTTTCTATTTTATGATTATCATTTCGTAAATAAAAATCAAATATAAATCATCTGTAACATAGTATTTTACTAATAGTTTTAATAATCATCGTTTCCTAATAATATATATCAACATTTAAAACTACCTTAGTTACATATATACGTGTGTAAACTAAAAGAAAAGTTTTCATTTGTATATGTCGTAGGTAATAACAGAACTATACACCAAATATACACCTCTCTTTATTTACCTACATATACATGCGTGTGTGTTAAATATGAATGTAAATGGGTATATTTACACACAAACAAACACATACTTATGTATATACACATGAGGTTTAATTAAGATATACAGTGATGTTAATATCTATAACGATATATATCGTTATCCAGGAAACGTGTATATGATATATATATATATATTATATATATATATGCAAGTCAATGAATGTGTATATATATATGTGTGTGTGTGTGTGTGTGTGTGTGTGTATTGGTGTGTAAATTGAAGAATAACACTCACCATGGGCTTAGGTTTTCTGCTTTTTTTCTTCACAAGAGGAGGGGGTTCTTCTTTGATTTCCTGTTCAATCCCGACCGCTGCATCACCGGTACCCTCTGCTGACGTGGCATTTTGATCAGGTTGAACGCCGCAGTGTTCATCCTCTACTGTTGGCTGCTTCATGATCTTCCGCGTATTCAAAAAACTGAGGAGCCCTAATGCAGTTGGTTTTGTATATGCTCTGTATATTCCTTGTGCATATTTTTGGAATATACTTATTTAGTTGAATTAGTTTAAAGATTTTTAATAAAAACATTAAAATGATCATGATATAGTGGATTTGTTGAATTTATTTTGTTGATGTAAAAAAAAAACCCATATGTCATACTTTAATATTAAAAATAGTTAAAGAATGGATGTTTACCTACACGACAGTTTAAAATAAATTTTGTAAATTAGAATTATGTAAAGATTAATATAAAGTTTCACAAGAATAAAATTATGTAAACTTTATATATCTAAAATGTGACTTTAGTTTCATATTCTGCCGTTAAACTTTAATAATCGTATTTTCTAATCTATATTTACAATAATAATTGTATATTAAGAATATATATATATATATAGTTATAGTTATAGTTATTGTTAACAATACTTAAGTAAGCTAACATACGAAGTTATTACAAACCACCATGTTGTGTGTGTGTTTTTCAAATATAACCTATAGAGTTAGACGCCACGTCATACGTGGCTCCATGCATGGAAAGAAAGATATAGGCTTTGCTCGATATATATATATATATATATATAATATTACATTATAAAATTATTCAAACACTTACATATTAAATAAACGCACGTATAAACAAGAGATAAACGCACGTACCTGAAAACTAAGCGTACATGTACGTGTTTATACGTGCGTGCACGTCTTTGCGTACACATTCAAATTTCACACCGATAGAATATACACCTTCTGATCAACACATACACATGCATATTTCATTTTATAATATATATATATATATATAGTTCTTAACACATGCACATTGTAACTAAAATGGGCATGCCATTTCTTAATAATTAGTAATTTTAGTTATTTAATTAGTATTTTCTAATATTAAAAAATATTCTTTAAAATAATATAGGTTTAAAAAAAGAATATTCTTTAGAATGTATATTTAAACATAAAATATTCTTTAAAACATTTTATTTTTGTAATTGACCCTTTAATATATTTTAACATTCGTGAATCAAAAATTGATAACATTATAAGTAGTATTAACTTATATAATATATTATATTTAAGATTTTCATATAAAAGTTATTTGTCAGAGTTTTAATCCAAAGGGCTAATACATGGCTGCCAAGTGGCCATTTGGGCTAAGTCTTCCAAGATAACCCTAAGAATTTGACTTAGGGGCTCAATTAGGCAAAAGACTTAGAGTCCTACCCTAAGTTCCCTAGAATGACTATCCTATGAACCCTAGAGGATAACCCAAGTAGACTTTAGGATTCTATCCCAGTAGACCTAGACAGGTTCATGCCCTAACCCATAAAGGAGATGTGTCTCACACATACCCCGTGATAGAGCTAAGGCATCATCACTTACCCCTTGAGGAATCACACTCATCCGGGATTACAACCCCTTTAGGGCGACAAGGGGTACCCTGAACCACAACTAACCCCTTGGCCAAGTCATACCCTAGACCTAGAGCTAATACTTAGTGAGGACACGAGTGTGTGCCGTAGGCGGACATGAGTGTTTTACTAAGCAAACTCCCTAAGGCTAGGTTTAGAAAACCCTAAGTACATGACTTTGCGAGTGCTTCACGAAAAGGCTCATGCTAACAAGCTTAGGTTGTTCAACCCCTGGATTCTAAGGAGGACACTCCCCTAGCCAAGTGTGCCTAAGCACACCTGGTTACGAGACCTAACCTCCCTTGAGCAAATGCCCAAGGCTAGCACCCTAGCGCGAGCACAAGCATGCCTGTTTGTTAAAGTATCCAACCCCTTGGCGATAAGCCCATGACATAACCCTAAAGAGCGTGCCTCGGGCGTTGTATTGTGTGACGTTTAGCCCAGTGTCACATCTCCATGTGACACTGCCTTCCCAAATGCCAACTTTAAAACCCCTTAGTGAACCCTTAGGAACTAGGGAACGTGAACCTGTTAAACAAGATCCCACATCCACAGTTGAACAAGGACATGGATGTGCCTTGCTTGGCCGTGAGTGCTACACCTGGCTTGATGTGGAGGAGGAGGCTGGAGATAAGCCTCAACCTCTATATCTTGGAATGTGTATTCCGACAAGACCTCCCAGGCATGGATTTGCCAACATTAAGGGTAAGCTACCCCGAAGGTGGGATGTACCCATGTCATCTGGAAGTTAGTGCAGCACAATAGAGGGTTGTGCCTTGACAACACAAGTTAGAGCTTGCATCGGGAGAAGAATAACGAGCTCAATTATGAACCAAGGAACCCTCACTCCTACATACTACCTTATTTATGTGACAGAGCCCCCCCCCCCCCCCTGTTTTCATGTTTACATATGTGGACTGGCACGAAATCTCATTCCTAGAGGAAATATACTTGATGAGTTAATTAATGACTCATTAACCCCTAAACCTTAACCTAAGGGGTTTAGTTAGGGCAACCCTAGGGTTAGGTCAACCCTAAAGGTGTTTCTACCCATATTCAACATGTCGAACTCACCTCAACGACCAAAAAACCTAATTGGGACACGGAAAACCAGGGTAAGAGTTTTCTAGATAGAAGTGCTAACTTCGCCCAGAGTTTCTTGTAAATACCTAATGACACCCGGCCGGACCATCACCAGATATCCAAGTGCACTAAGTGGGTATGTTTCTTCTACAACTAGGGCTTATCAACATAGTACAGTAAGTAACAACAGTCAACGTCCAAAGTAAAAGAGGAGTCATAATAAAAACTATAACATTATTAAAGAGCATGAGATATAAACATTTATGTTGTTATTAAAATATTAATATTTAATATAATATTAATTAAAAATTTGTACTAGTAATAATATATATATATAAAATCCTATATGGTCAATCTTCCATATCTTTTTAAAATTTTATATAGTTAAGGAAACAATTTGGTATTATTATTAAAGAGTTTATTATAATTATAAATATTAAATATACTATATTGAAAACATACATTCTCTTACAATTTTAATCATGGCTTTATCAACGCTTCTTGACATCCATTCATATCGAATAGATTTACATTTAAACATACTAAGTCTTTTTTATTGGGAAACCATGTTTTCTCTAGGCATCCATTATATCTTTAGATTTCGTTCTTATGCTTTTTTTTTTTTGTGGTTTGAACCATGCAATCTTTACCATATTGTTTTTTGTGATAACTTCAGATGTGCCGATAATTTGACCCATCCAAATAGGTTAGTTATATGACACATCTAGAGTAATGAGAATGATCATCAGTTTTTGAATATCCTTACATCAATTAAAGTATGGTTTAGGTTTTTAGTTCCTTTGTCCAACAAAATGTAATGTTTGCACTTCCACATCACTATTGACTTTTATGTTGTCTGCGCTCATTGATGTTATTTTAATATCCTCTTACCACCTTGTTTTAGGCAAAAAAAGGTGTTGTAATTCTGTACTTGTAACAACATGCCCTTTTAACTCTCGAACAATAGTTGTCAAGCCATGACCCAAGAACATGATAAGAACAAGGAGGTTTAATTTAAGAGTAAGGAACAAACAGGAACAAAGAACATGACAAGAATGATCGTAAAATCACTGGTGTTGATAATAACTAATTGTACAATAATTAGGTTAGAGCTTTTATACTCATGATTCCAAGAACTAATCTAGGCATAAGCTAAAAATGATACTCCAAGAGCTAATCTAGGCATAAGCTAAAAATAATGTCCCTTTCTTGTAAGTATATCCAGTAAACATATCATGGTAGGCATATCCTGTATCCCGTATCTTGTAGGTCATATCTTGTAAGCATATCATGTATTTTGTATAGGGTCGTGACAGCACCTCCTCCCTAAAGACGAGTTCCGCGAGTCTTGGGACCTAATTTAGCAAGATAACGTTGATGGAAGGCAGCAACTTTAAAAGAAGCATGGAGTAAATTGAATGCATGTTCCCAAGTGTGATCGTTAAGCAAATAACCTTTCCAATCCACCAAGAATTGAAATTGGCAGTGATGAAAATGAGAATCAAGTATGGATGCAACTTTGTACTCAAGTTCATCGTCAATGACCACATGAGGAGGAGAAGAAGAAGCACAACCAGGAAGAAAAGAAAGATGATACGGTTCTAATAAAGAGGTATGAAACACAAAATGAAGTTTTACAGTAGATGGTAACTCTAGTCGGAAAGCTACAGGATTAACCTCAGTCACAATCCTATAAAGGCCTAATCGTTGAAAATCCAACTTAAAAGAAAGCATGTTGGTGCGGATATGCCGACGAAGAAGCCACAAGAGATCACCAAATTTGTATGTAGGTGCTGGTTGACGATGAGCATCAGTGTGACGCTTGTATCGTTCCTGTGCCTATTGAAGATGAATTTGAAGATCATCCTGTACCTGACAAAAATGCTAGAGACAATCCTGTACTGTAGGAGCGGAAGAAGGAGAAGCATGAGGAGCAAAGTCAAAACGTGAATGGTAGCCGAAGAAAGGTGTCTGGCCTATAGATGTGTGAATGGAGTTGTTGTAAGCAAACTCTACTATATGAGGAAAGTCCAACCAATTTTTATGTTGGTAACTGATGAAGCAGTGAAGATACTGCTCCAAGGTCTGAATTGTGCGTTACTGGAAAATATAAACCTTAGTTTTTGTTATTTTTAAGGTAAAAACATCTTTAAAAAACAAGCCCTTATTTTTGTAAAAAACAATTAACATACTAGGGGTCGAATATAGGTTTGTTTTCTTATACCTTATAATATTATATTGTTTTTTTGTATAGTATATTTACTTCTTTTTAGGTTTGTTTTTTGCTTTGTATTTACATGCAATTGTTTTTTGCTTAATTATTATTTATACTTAATAAAAACTCTAAACTTTCCTTAATTAAAATGAACAACAAAATATTAAATTATTAATTTCCCACTTCTTTCTCTCTTCCAAGTTTTTCTTCCAAGCTTTAAGTAATCTTTGTATATATACATACATACACACAAAAAATATATAATACATATATAGAGAGAGAGATAAATATATGCATGCACATAAACTTAGAGAATGCACAAACATGGAAACAACATGGGCACCCACACAAAGATATTATGTGTGAGTGTGTGGAATTGAAGAGAAAAAAGAACTACTGGATACATGGAGAATAAATAATATACATACTTACATATAATCTTATAGGACACACACACACACACAAAACCATACTCTATATATATATATATATATAGAGAGAGAGAGAGAGAGAAATATATGCATGCACACAAACTCAGAGAATGAGAACATGGAAATAACATGGGTACTCACACAAAGATATATATGTGTGTGTGTGTGGAATTAAAGAGAAAAAAGAACTGTTGGGATACATGGAAAATAAATAACACACATATATATTTATGCATACACACACACTACATACATATACATATATAAATATATGTAACAATCATGTAACAAAGAATATTCCATAATTTCATGCTAAAAACGTTCACCAAACACACCTTTTTTGCTGCATTTTGTTGTGTTCATATGTGTATGTACACACACACACAAATATATTTATTCATGTAATTATTGTACATATAGTATATAGTGTTATTCATTTCTAGTTTAACATATATATACATATAAACACCCACACACCCACACACACACACATAAATATACACATACATACACACATAAAACATATATAAAGAAAATATTTAATATATATGTGTGCAAATAAATGAATATACAAACTCAAAGAATGTGGCAAAGATGAAAACATGGGTACTTTTATATGTGTGTGAGAATTAAACAATGTGGAAGTCTACCCAAGAGACCTCAATCTTCATGAGCAAATTTTCATCTTCACTGTAAAATCTCATTAAATCCTCATGAATCTTGTCTATAAACATAAAGGAGCAAATTAAGCTGCATAGAGTCGCCCCAATGCTTAACCCATATTGCTCACAAACCCTAACCCTAAACACTAATGAATAGCTTATTTTTATTATTAATTGACCTAATTTGTTGGTAAATCATAAGGTTTTTAACTTTTTGGTTATGAGTTCGAGTTCCTTGGTAATATATTTTGTTCATAAGTAGTGGTATATTTTGTGCATAAGCACAAGTATATGTTATCATTTACATTCCTATCTCATTCCTTACTGTCTCCCAACATGACATACACATGTATATGTTTCTACGATGTATTTCTCCTTGTTTGTCTCTCTCACACTAATTTGTTCATAATCGTGATATATTTTATGCATAGATATGCAAGTATATGTTATAATATACACTCCTCTCTAATTATTTCTCCCACACACTCTATAGTGGACAGTCTCTCACATATAGACCCTATGTTAAACATTATGTAATTCATAAATAAATATTTACATTTTGATGAACTAAAACATTCTTCCTTTTTATTATTCATATAACAAGAGTTGCTTATTTATAAAGTATAAAACTCTCCCTAATTTAGTTATAAAGTATAACTTATTTTCGAATTACCTTTACCATCTTGAAATATAAATATAATTTAAATATGAAAATAAATAAAATGTCTTATTACTATATTTTAATGAACTATAACATAATTTTATATATTTTACAAACCTTGAAATCAACCCTTGTTCTTGGAACCTTAGTACTTCCCCTAGTATTTTGATCAAAAAAAATTGTACTACGATATTTGCAAAATTATGCTTAGTTTTTTTACCTTATTATTTTTGAATTTTTTGATGTCTGACTGCCCATCAGTTTGTGGATGATATCTTAAAGAAAGATCCGCTTTAACTTGTAAACTCTAGAGAAGCTCTCGTCAGAATCATGACATGAATTGTGGGCCTCGATAAAAAACAATAGTCTCAGGAAGACCATTATTATGACCCGATATAGGATGCAGGATACATGATACAGGATATAGGATACATGATATGATACCTATAAGATATTCCTACAGGATATGCCTAGAGGATAAGGGTCACCATTTTTAGCTCATGACTAGATTAGGCTCATGACCAGATTAGCTCTTGGAGTTGTGAGCATAAAAGCTTGTTGTACAATCAGTTACTATCAACACCAGTCATTCTACGATCATTCTTGTCTTGCTTCTTGCCTTTCTACTCTTGTCTTGTTCCTAATTCCTATCCTGCTCCAGTTCCTGTCTTGCTCATGAGTCAAGCTTTCTTATTCTCGAAATCCTGCTCTCTTCCTTATTCTTGGATCATGGCTTGACAGTTTGATAATAACTGTTTTCATAGCTTTCCGATTTCCAGTTACTATCAAACTGTCAAAGCCATAATCCAGGAACAAGGAAGAGAGCAAGATCAAGAAAGCTTGACTCAAGAGCAAGACAAGGAGCAAGATAGGAACTGGAGCAGGATAAGAACTAGGAATAAAACAAGAGTAAAAAGGCAAGAAGCAAGACAAGAATGATCGTAGAATGATTGGTGTTGATAGGAACTAATTGTACAACAATTAGGTCAGAGCTTTTATGCTCACAACTCCAAGAGCTAATCTGGTCATGAGCCTAATCTAGTCATGAGCTAAAAATGGTGACCCTTATCCTATAGGCATATCTTATAGCATATCCTGTAGAAATATCCTATAGGTATATCATGTAGGATATCCTATAGGCATATCCTGTATCCCGTATTCTGTATCATGTATCCTGCATCCTGTAAAGCACACATATAAACATATATGCACTCACATACACACGCTGATGAGTGGTCACAATATAAATAAATGTTCAAGGGTCTAGCATTTAACTTTGTGTTTACGGTTTAGGGTTTAAATCCCAAACCAAACATTTATTGTTACACACACTCTACACTGGAGATTACATATACATCCACATGCACAAAACACACCTGTTAAAAGCATCCAACAATATGCATTAAAAGCACCTATAGAGACACATATGCACACACATACACACACCAATGAGTGAATTACGATACAAACAATTAAATGTTTAGGGGTTTAGCATCTAGCTTTGTGTTTAAGGTTTAGGGTTTAAACCCCAAACCAAGCATTTATCGTTACAACACACTCTATATTAAGGCTTACATATACATACACAAAAATTACAAAGTATTTTTAGACTCAACACACGTGTTAAAGACATCCAATTGTGGGGCTTAGTGTTTAGGGTTTAAACCCTAAACTTATTAGGGTTTCTGGTTTAAACCCCAAACCAAGCATTTATCTTTACACTAGGGCTTACATGGTTTAAGGTTTAAGCATTTATCCCTCATTAATCTCAAATTTAAACTTGCATTTCTTTTAAAACTCTTAACCTAGTAAATATTCCAAGCACTTATCTTTACATATGTAACACTAAACCTAGGCTATTAATATTTTAGAAAATATTTATAGACTTAACACACATGTTAAAAAGTGGGACTTAGTGTTTAGGTTTAAACATATCTATGTTTAGGGTTTATATTAAATAATTATAAAATGTGCATGGATTTAATTTCTATGTTTTAAAGATTATATATTATACATTATATATTATGTGCTATGATTGCTTTCAAATATGTTTTAATATCACTATGTCATTTTAAACTACAATATGATAAAATTTATATATATATACAATTTTAAAGTATGAGCAAATTATAATTTGCATTTTTGAAAATAAATTTCTTAAATAATTTATAAGTCACTAGAATGATTTGTGATTTTATGTTTAGCTACTTGACTATCAACAATTCTTTATATGTGTTTTCTTTGTGTATTTTTATACGAATAATAAATTTTTATACATATATTAAAATTTAATAATAAAATACTTACATTAGGTTTAAACCCTAAGCCAAACTTGGGAAATATATTGCTTCTTTATCGAAAAACATCATGTTAAACGCACGTATAATTTATATGTACTGTGTGTAATATGTAACACATTCACACATGTAATATGTATGTACATCTGTATGTATACATGTTTGTATGTATATATGTGTACTAATGTATGTAATGTGTGCAAAACTAATTTTTCAACACTCTCTCTCTCTCACACACAAACCATGCATGATCCATATGTAGTGATGTGACACATTCATATATTTATATATGTATGTATGTCTATGTGTATATTATATGTGTGTATGTATGTGTTGCATGCACGTGAAAACTTAACACTCTCATAGACACACATATATTAAACCCCTGCATGATCTATATTTTTGGGTGTATATGATACACCCACACACACACAAATTAAAGATTATAATAATATAATGAAAGAATATTCATTTAGGGTTAATATATATTTTATTCATTTTAGGGTTTAGGTTATATTCTTAAGGTTTCAAGGGGAGGAGAAAGACGCGGTAGTGGTGGAATATGAGAGCAGTGGTGCAATATATCGATAGATCCACTCTCACAAAGCGTGGTAGTGCAAAAAGCACATACATGTGCAAGGCGCATTCACACACTATTTATTATTTATCTGTATATACATATACATTTATATGTGTGTGTATTTATATAATAAAATTTATTTATCTATCTCTCGCACACACATGCACACTCCTATATATACATATTACAACCTTGTTAGGGTAACAAGGGGCCACTAACCCTTAAAGGTTTGAGTGGTCAAGTTATACCTTAGTCCTAAGGCTAATACTTGTGAGGACAACATGAGTGTTCATGAGGCAAACATGAGTGTTCTACTAAGCAAACTTCCTAAGATAGGTTTGGATAACCCTAACCCCACAAGTGCCTCACAAAAGGGATCTTACTAATGAGCTTAGGTTGTTCAACCCCTGGATCCCAAGGAGAACACCCCATAGCTAAGTGTGCAATTAACACACTTAGTCACGAGACTCAACCTCCTTGAGCCGATGCCCAAGGCTTAGCACCCTAATGAGGACACAAGCATGCCTGCTTATTAGAGTATCCAACCCTCCGCATTAACCCCATATAACAACCCTAAAAAGTATGTGCCATGTTACTTAGTGTCACATCTTCATGTGACACTATTTCCCAGATGTGGGTTATCATGCCATAGCCCCTTAGATTCAAGAGTTGTACCAGGTGCCACAAATGTAGCTCTCCAATGCCAACTCTAAAACCCTTATGTGATCCCTTACACACCCACAATTGGACAAGGACATGAACATGAACATGCCCTACTTAGCTGTGAGTGTTAGTCTTAACTTGACGTAGAGGAGGAGGCTAGAGATAAGCCTCAACCCCTGACTTTTGGAACATGCAATTCGACAAGACCTCTAGGCATGGATTCGCCAAAGTTAAGGGTAGACTACCCTAAAGACCCCTGTTGTTTAGAAGTTGAAGCAGCACAACAGAGGGTTGTACCTTGACTACACAAGTTAGAACTTGCACCAAGAGAAGAGTAACAAACTCAATCATGAACCCATGAATCCTCACTCCTACATACTCTACCTTATTTGCCCCTCCCCCCCCCCCCCCCCCCCCCCAAAGTTAAATGAGATGAATTTTAACTAACCTACAATTTAGGATGTGGGCTAGGGCAACCCTAGGGGTGTTCCTAACCCTATTTAACATGTTGAACTCATCTGCATTAATCAATAAACCTAACTGAGATGACAAAATTGGGGGTGGGTTTTCTAAAAGGTAAGTGCTACCTTCACTTAGAGTTTCTCGCGATATCTTAGGACAATCGATCGAACTATCCTTAAACACCTAAGTGCACTAAATGGGACTATTTCTCACTATATCTAAGGTCCATCAATATAGTAAGTACAATAAACCTTTAAAGTAAAAGGTCGAGTCATAGTAAAAACTATGACACCCAAAGCAACATGGATGAGGAAGATAAAGAGTTGAGTGTTGAACTGGAGATTGAGTGGTATCTGCCACACATGTAAGGTAGAACACTGTTGTGGCCTTACAGAAGAGATGCAATGATAAGTTATCTCCCAAGTACTCATGTCCTTATGAGATTCTAGAGCGTATCGGTAAGGTGGCATATCGACTACAGTTGCTATAAAGTGAGGGTGCACCCAGTGTTTCATGTTAGCCAATTAAAGAGAGTACTCACAAGGAACAAGTCCCGAGTAAATTCTTTGTGGATGTACGAGGCTAACGATACGGGACCAGTTAAGTAAGTTATACTACCCTGGGGACAAGGACTTGTTAATGGGGGAGGATTGTATAACAAATTGAGGAATATTCCCTAGAAATGTATAAATTAGAATATTTTTTAAAGGCTATTACATAGATCTAGGATACACCTTAATATTGGAAGCCTTTTTGGAGAGTAGCGTTTTTACCCATATCAACATGTTGAACTCACCGGAACTAATCATTCAATTGAAACACGAAAAATGAGGGTAAAAGTTTTTTTAGATAGAAGTGACATCACTAAATACCCAAGTACACTAGGCAAGCCTATTTCTTATAACACCTAGGACTTATAAACATAGTACAATAAGTAATAACAATCATCGTCAAGTAAAGAGAAGTCATAGTAAAAAACTATAACACACTCTTCACCTTTGAAAATGTCAATGTCTTCGTTGATGTTCAATTCCAAGACTAGATAATTTTTAAAAAAATTAACCAAATTAACATATTGCTCTATACAGAGTTAACAAAAAGTTCACATAATTTTTTATTACCCCCTTACATTATGTGAAATTAAGTACTTCAAAACCGTCGTTCATTGAGTTGTAAACTCAGCTGCTGGAGGCACCACCTATGCCTTGAAGACCTTTTGCACGTTTACAAAGTCTATCACTTGACATAAACAACATAATAGTTAATTTTTTTACTTAACTAGAATTTATATTGGAGGCTTCTAATTAATGTTAAATGCTGGCCCTTAGGTTAACAAGAAATAAAAACTTTCGTTATTCCTTCAGTTAAAACAAACATGATGACCCATCAACAATAAGCAATTTGAGTCCATCTCAAATGCTTATCCTAACACCTTTATGTGTCCTTTGATTTTCCAATAGTTTCACATCTTCCATGTTAGCCTCAATTTCTACATCCCTTGGTGTTTCTCATTACCCCTTTATAAGGGTCCACTACTATACCTTCCCTCATTAATATATAGCTATGCTAAATTAAGTATGAGACTTTTATTGAAATCAAGCTCTTTTCCAATACAAGAGTACAATTTCTAAAACTTATTCTTTTATAAACATGTCAATTTGGCTAGAGGCGACCCCGAGGTGCATAACTATACACATGTATACAACAAGGTCATGTCAACCCCAAATAGCTCATCCACTTGGTGTGTCATTGACATACAATTCAGGTCAAATTTGTAACCAAGTGTCATAGCACTACATTTGCCTTTCACTATCGACTTGTACTCTTTCAAGAACATAACTAGTTTAGGGAGTAAATAAAAGCTAACATACATTTCTAACTAATCTGGAAATCAAGAACACAAACGGGTTAGTTGAGACCATGATATCTAGAGATCACCGGTTGAGGCACTAGATATAAGTTGAGTTTCCCCAAGAGCACAACAACTAGGTTTATTAATTAAATCCTAACTCTTTATCTTACTAAGTTTAAATATTGAATTTTAAATCTTTATTCTTACAATAAGAGTCTTCATGAACTCGTAATACTACATGCCTTTGTAACATTATATTCACTTCCAATTCTCAAACTAATTATGTAAATATTTTCCATTTCGAAGTTATAAAAGTATAACCTTTCCACTAATTCTAACAATTAATGTTTTAACAAGCTCCTTTAAACTAATCTCTATTCCATAAACAATTGCAATTTTGATATTGATACTTTGAACTAATATTAATCACTTAACGTTCAAATTTTGAGTTTTCCCACTAATTATTACATTAACGGATATGACTTTACAATCATAAGAATTTATCAAAATGCAAGAACTATAATATGAACTTTGGACTTAATTAATATGAATTGAACTTTAGCTTGAAATGAAAAATATAATGTTACTTCAATATTTCAAGACTAAAAAAATCATGAACTAATGTCTAGTTCATCTAACTGACTTAGTCAACCTCCACATTAATATTATTGTGACACTGAAGTGTCATACTAACTTCATATTTTAATTATATCTCATAATTTAATTAAACTCCCAAACATGAGTAAAATATCTAGTTCAATATATTGAACTAAGATAACACACTCATTCTAAACACCTAGTAATCCCACAAAATACTACATTGCTCCCTAAGCAATGTTTTTGAAAAACTCTTTCTCATTTCTCAAATAATTAAAGACTGTGTTTCAAATTACAACACTAAAGTGTTGCCTCACTAAGTATTATTAAATCCCTCCTTATGAGTCTTTCTATCTTATGATTAAGGCCATTCCATGTGATCATAACCAAGTTTTAATATTGAGTGATCCAGTCTCAATATTCAATAGATATTATACCATATTTTGCTATACAACATCGTACTTTTATGGATACAAAACCAAACTCAAGAAACACCATGAGACAAAAAAAAAGTCTTACTTTTCAATATTCCACATACTTTGTATGTTCTCAGAGTGCCCCCATTTGCGACCATGATGCAAAGTTAAAAAACCGACTTTCCAAATAACTGTATTCGACTTCAAAATGAAGTCCATACCAAAAACCAACACTAACTTTTAACCCACCAAATATTGACTCTCTGAGGAGGTACATGCACTTTAAACTTTTAAAATGAAAATCTGATCATTTTCAATTTATCAACACCACCAAACATAACTTATCAAACTTAACAAGTTTTCTTACTTAGTCAATAAGCAGATTAAAGAACCTTAATTAATGCTCTTGTTACCAAAGAATCACCCTTGTTCAAGAGCTTATCTCTATATTGTAAACAACATTATAAATTTTTAATTTAAAGAGTTAAGAATGAAAATGCACAAATGTGCACTAAACGCCTTCATTATGCAAGTCCTCTTATACTCAGTAAACTTGAAAATGTAAACATACATTTCCAATATTTTCTTTGTTTCTGATAAACCACACTATCTACCCCAAAACTGCACTAATAAGAATGCAGTAATAAATCCTCTATAGCCAGAAATTATTTATTCTATCTCCTTCTCATGATCCTCCATGAGCAATGTTATAATCAAGTTAATCGAGTTAGTTAATTTGAATACAAAGTGTGCGCTTACAATTAATTAAGGTTTCATGTTATATTTTGTTTAAATCAAGAGACTTGAATATAACAATACAATTAACCTAATGTCACTTGTAGCTCATTATTAAAATTTGCGAACATCAGATAATATTTTGACCACATCGCACCTTCAATCCAGGTACTTAACATATTTATCATAAATTAATACCTGAATTTTGTCGTACCATAAGTCTAACACTATAGCTTACTTCTTAAGTTACACTCTCAAAAACATGCACTATAGTGAGAACTTATTTCACACTTTCTGTAAAAAACAATGTTCATTCTTATGTTTAAATATACCCCTTTTCCCAAAGTCAAAGATGCACATTTAAACATAAGCCTTTCCCAGTTTAAACACTATTGTTGAAACCGATATTGAATCTTGACCTAAGATAAGACTCAATGGACACCGTCATGTTCTCAAATCATGTGTTATCCAATTTCATACACCTTAAAGAAAGGTGTCATTAGATATTTACAAGAAACTCTAGGCGAAGCTAGCACTTCCATCTAGAAAACTCTTACCCTACTTTTCTAGTCCCAGTTAGGTTTTTGGGTAGTTAGTGAGTTCGGCATGTCAGATATGGATAGAAACACCTTAGGGTTTCCCTAACCCGCCCTAAACCCCTTGTGTTAGGGTTTAAGGGGTTAATGGGTTATTAATTAACTCACCAAGTATATTCCCTCTGAGAATGAAATTATGTGCCAGCCCACTTATGTAAACAGGAAATATGAGAGGGGTGGCTTTATCACATATATTAAGTAGTACATGTAGGAGAACTCCTGGGTTCATGACTAAGTTCGTTGCTCTTCTGCTAGTGCAAGCTTTAGCTTGTGTCATTAAGGTACAACCCTTTATTGTGATGCCCTAACTTCTAGATGACAGGGGTACATCCATCTTTGGGGTAACTTACCCTTAACATTGGCAAATCCATGCCTAGGAGGTGCACATTCTAAGAGGCATAGTTGAGGCTTGTCTTCAGCCTCCTCCTCCATGTCAAGCTAGATATACCACTCATGACCAAACAAGGCACATCCGTATCCTTGTCCAACTGTTGATGTGGGATCTTATTTGACAAGTTCACATTACCCATTTCCTAAAGGTTCACTAAGGGGTTCTAGATTGGCATTTAAGAGCCATATTTGTGGCACTTGGTGTAACTCTTGAATATAAGGGCTATGGCATGATAACCCACGTCGTGTAAGGCAGTGTCACATGGAGATGTACTAAGCTAGATGTCACACGATACAACACCGAGGCATGCCTTTGGGGTTGTGTCATGGGTTTGTCGCCAAGGGGTTGGATACTCCAGTAAAACATGCATGTTTGTGCTCGCACTAGGGTGTTAAGCCTTGGCATCTGCTCAAGAGAGGTTAGGTCTCGTATCTAGGTGCTTTGGCACACTTGGCTAGGGGTGTTCTCCTTAAACCCAGGGGTTTGAACAATCTAAGCTTATTAACATGAGCCCTTTTGTGAAGCACTTGCAAGGTCATGTACTTAGGGTTATCCAAACTTAACCTTAGGGAGTTTACTTAGCAAACACTCGTGTAGTGCACACTCATGTCCTCACTAAGTACTAACCCTAGGTCTAGGGTAATGACTTAGCCACTCAAACCCTTAGGGATTAGTCGTGGTTTAGGGTACCCCTTGTCGCCCTAAAGGGATTGTACTCCCAGATGAGGGTGATTCCTCAAGGGGTAAGTGACAATGGCTTAGCTCTGTCACAAGGGCATGTGTGAGACACATCTCCTTTGTGGGGTTAGGGCATGAGCTTGACTAAAGTTTACTCGTGATATCCTCTAGGGTTCGGGCATTCTAGGGGACTTAAGGTAGGACTCTAAGTCTTCTGTTTAACTAAGCATTTGAGTCATATTCTTGGGGTCATCTTGAAGACTTAGCGTTACTCACATAGGGAATTGACACCGGAAGGCCACTTGGCAGCTACATGTTGTCACGTGTTAGCCCTTAAAACTCTAACATCTCAGGACCAACTCTTCACGCAGAATTCAGAAATGTAAATTGAAAGTACTTCAAGAACTTAAAACTAACTAAATCTTGAAACACACTACAATTTAGGCAATCCTATGACCGCACTTAAATACCAATTATCAGAGTTTTTACTTAAAGGGCTAACACATGTGCCAAATGGCCATTCAACATCAACACCTTGTGTAAACAACACTAAGTCTTCCAAAATGACTGCAAGAGTCTGATTTATATGCCTAATTAGGTAGGAGACTCAAAGTCTTACCTTAAGCCTCCTGGAATGATTATCCCTCAAACCCTAAAGGATAACCCAAGTAGACTTTAGGATCATGTCCTAGTAAACCTAGACTGCTCATGCCCTAACCTATGAAAGATACGTGTTTCACAAATACCCTCGTGATAAAGCTAAGGCATCGTCACTTATCCTTTAGGAATCACCCTCATTCAAGAGTACAACCCCTTTAGGGCGACAAGGGGTTCCCTAACCACAACAACTAACCCCTAAGGGTTTGAGTGGCCAAGTCATACCTTAGACCTAAGGCTACTACTTAGTGAAGATACAAGTGTGTGTCATAGGTGAACATGAGTGTTCTGCTAAACAAACTCCTTAAGACTAGTTTGGATAACCCTAAGTACAATACCTCGCAAGTGTCTCACGAAAGGGCTCCTACTAACAAGCTTAAGTTGTTCAACCTCTAGATTCTAAGGAAAACACCCCCTAGCAAGTGTCAATAGAACACCTAGTTATGAGACCTAAACTCCCTTAAGTTAATGCTCGAGGATTAGCACCCTTATATGAGGACAAGCACACCTGCTTTCTAGAGTATCCAACCCCTCAATGACAAACCCATGAACAACCCCAAAGGCGTGCCTCGAGCATTGTACCATGTGTTGTCTAGCCTAGTGTCACATCTTCATGTGATATTATCTCCCATGATGTAGACTATCATGCCATAACCCCTTAGATTCAAGAGTTGCATTGGTGCCATGATCATGCTCTTAAATGCCAATTCTAAACCCTCTCTATAAACCCTTAGGAACTTGGTGAAGGAAACTTGTAAGCCAAGATAGAGCAAACACAGATGTTCCCTACTTAGCTATGAATGCTACTCTTAACTTACGTGGAGGAGGAGGTTAGAGACATGCCTCATCTTCTGACCCTTAAAATGTGCATTCGACAAGACCTTCTAGCATTGGATTCGCCAACATTAAGGGTAGGCTACCCCGAAGGTGGACATACCTCTATTATTTGAAAATTGAGGCAGCACAATAAAGGGTTGTGCTTTAACGACATAAGTTAGAACTTGCATCGATAGAAGAGTAATAAACTCAGTCATAACTCAAGAACCCTCACTATATATACTTAATATATGTGATAGAGGCCCCCTTTGTTGTTTTCTTATTTATGTAAGTGGGTTAACACAAAATCTCATTCTTAATGAGAATATACTTGATGAGTTTAATTAACGACCCATCGACCCCTAAACCCTAACCCGAGGGAAATCATAGGTAGGGGTGTTTCTACCGATATTCAACATGTTGAACTCACCGAAATTAACCATTAACCCAACTTAGACATGAAAAGTGAAGGTAAAGTTTTTTAAATGTAAATGCTAATTTCGCACAGAGTTTCTTATAAATACTTAATGACACCCAGTTGGATTATCACTAGATAACTAAGCACACCTATTTCTTACAATACCTAAAGCTTATCAACATAGTTCGGTAAGTAATAACAATTATCATCCAAAGTAAAGGAGTCGTAATAAAATCATAACACATTATCATCTTTGTGTTACTATTGGTGTGTTGTATATATACGTATGTATGCTGCATGTCTCCACACGATATGTATGCATATGTACTCGAATTCATGTATATTTTGTTGTGTATATTGCACATATATGACATTGTCATATACATGGAGATGTATACTCTCTTTCACACACACACATTAATCACTCGATATTGTGTTATTAGATTACAAATTTATTATTTAATTAAATTAAATACATTAAATTAATTAAATTATTAAATTATGGAGATTCTTTTGCAGGTTTATTAAATTGGCTTAATAGGTAGGAAATAATATTAAATTGTGAAAGTTTAATTATACGATATAAATATAATAAATTTCTCTTATGAGTACCATATTGTTTTGACAGGTTCTACTGTAATATCTAGTTTTAAGAACATTTTATCACTTGATACATACATTGACGCATCAACAAATGCATATGCATATGCATATATATTAAAAGCAATTATTTACTTGCTCAAGGAATCAGAGACTATTTTAGCAACTAAGGAAAGAATATCCTGAACTCCGGGCTCCATTCCACGCTCCACACCTCTCTCTACAGTTACAAGCTCCTGCTTTGCAATATAAATCCCACCTCTCCACAGTATTTGCAATAACACATCTACTGGTGCAAATTGCCTGCATTTTATCAAAGATTAATATTAATTAACATTGATATCATATATAATAATATTATTATATTAATCTTAACACCAATTAGTTATTTTCATTTATACTTACTCTGGAGCGCTCTTTGGCAGATTGAGCTTCAAGTTGTGCAATCCATCCTCAGGCATTCTCTCAATAGACGATTTCAACTGGATTAATAAGCTATATTGGATTATTTTCAAGTTAAATAGCAGTGTGTGTGTGTGTGTGTGTGAGAGAGAGAGAGAGAGAGAGATTGTGATGAGATAGCAGTCTGCTACCTGTGTGTACACTCACTCACACACATACAATGTGTATGTATTATACCTTAGAGAAGCACGTCCTGTAGTCCGACTGTGGGAAAGTATGCAAGTTCTGCTCCATGTATTTGAGAGTCCACTCATCAGCTTGGAGAAGCTCAAACAAATGCCTGTACACACATACAGATATGCACACAAATTATTAAATAATTAAACAATTAGTAATTATTTGTATTATTTGTATTATTTAATATAACTGTACACCTGTGTATAAATATAAAATGCATATTTAAATATATATATTATACATACATACTTATGAATTTCAATTTTTGTACCCACGAACATATCTCCCGGTCCATACGGCCTCTTTGTACCAGGCTTCGGGGTGGTCCTGTAATAGCTAATATTTATTACTGATATTCATACTATATAAACCATATTGATTATACATATAAAGCATTAGGAAACTAATATTAATATGTTATGATTTAATATTATGTTGTAGATACATACAATTTGTATACCTGTCTATAGAGGAATTTACCACCAACTATGCCAGAGTTTCTCGCTGGAGGCTCATATATTTGAATTGTATCATCAGACAAGAAGTACTATAAATTACAAGTAAATGTTAAATTAATATTAATTCTCTAATATAATAATAATTAAATTTAGCACATAATGTTTATTAATATACTAAGATTAACATTCATAATACCTGGAATACAAACAGACGACCTCTATCAGGAGCTGCAACCTTGTGATGTTCATCTTCTGCAAACCTGGCTGAGAAACACAAGACCTGCACGCAGAAAACTTAACACACACGCACGCACACGCACGCTATATACCTTCCCGTCATTGTGGAAGAACTTGTTGAAATCCTTCATTGCTGCTTTTGGTATTAAAGATATGCAGTTTTGTAGACTGTCCATGTATGAACCATAGCCATTATATGGAGGAACTTCCATTCTGGCCAGTACTGGTGCTCTCTCCTGTATAACATACATAATAAATACATTTTTGAATTAAATAATTAAAAACTAATGTTTATTTAATATGTAATGTGTATATTTGTGAACACGCGTACACACGTATATATACACATTAATGTACCTGAACAGGAATGGGTTCAAGCATGTCATCAGTAACACCCCATCTCTCTTTGTAATACTGTCTTGTAAAATCATCACAATCATGCAAGAGCATATCTCGACCGTAGATTTTTACAAAACTTCCTATGTGTAGATCAGTCTCGTTATAACACATTGACTTGTGTACATATTGAGAACCAATATTTTTTCCTGCATATAAAATTATAAACATTTTTAAATTAATAATTAATTATTTAATTATTTACTAACCCAGGAGATCAGTTTGTATCTCCCTCGGTAGTTTGGTTCTTCGTAGAAGCATTGGAAATGGATATCTTCCATTATTTCTTTCATTCATTTCCAGAATCTCAATTGTGTCATCTGCTAGAAAATAATGCAGTACCTACAAAATAAATAAATATAAAAATTAGAGAAAATTATATTTATACGCCTGAAATTTATCATATTTACATATATATCCCTAGAAGTTTTTACATATATACCTTTAAACTTCAATTTAAAGCTTTATAAATTTTAAAATTAAAAATTAAAAAATTTTTAAAAAATCAATAAAAAATCATAATTAATTTGTATTTTTAATATTTAAGTCCAAAATAAACCTATTAAACATATAAATCACAATATAATATAATTATTTTTTAAAAATATTCCGTTTTTTACTACGACAGTTTTTATAAATTTTAATTATTTCATTTGTAATATATTATGAATTAAATATATTTTTAATTAATATTATTATTTTAAAAATTAAAATATTACGGATATATATATAAATTTAAAACTTTTAGAAGGGTATATATATAAATATAAAACTTTTAGGAATAAATATGTAAATATGATAAATTTTAGGAATATAAATATAATGTAAATATTACGATACTAATTTGAATAGTAATTAAGTTATTTATAACATAAACTTACATACGGTCTACGCTCTCCATACACAGCCTCACGATCGTCCCATACACAGAAAAACCTTAAAACTTTTCCATCGTTCTCAAGGAACTGTTTATTGGCATATTCCTTGTGAATCTTCGGCCGATGCCTTTCCATAAACTTCCGATATGCAGAAAGAGGCTCGCCCGGCATGTCCTCCTCGTGTCCAAGTTCGTGTCTACGTTTCATTAAATATCTCTGCACACACACACACATATATATATATATATATAGAGAGAGAGAGAGAGTAAGTTTCACATAACATATTTATAATTAAGTTAATTACTTACCTTAGTGAATGTATCACAGCTGCATATACGAAATGTTCTATCATAAATTGTAACATCTGTACCAAGAACAAGGTCTTCAACCCCTAAGTATCCACCACATTTCTTAGGTATTCTATGCCTCTTAAGAAATTGTCCCTGAAGAATATATATGTATATATACACATGTACATACTGTAGGTGTATATGTATAATATAGGTGTATATATGTATTAAATGAAACCTGTAGCAGACCACTGTTTTCCTCTCGAGGTTCCTGCGTAAATAAGCATCAGTAAACTCCTTAATACATTTAATTATTAATAAATCAAATAATTACTTACTGAGACATGGATGGTTCCGTCCTCAAGGTAATAGTAAATTGTACATTTTCGAACTCTGAAGTTTTCATCTCCTCTCGTTCACGGCTCTTTGAAGTAGCAGTAGTATCTTAAAACCTTTTAAATAAAATAATAAATACACATATAACACACACATACACATACACACACCTGACGATCATATTTAAGCCACCTTGGTAAAGGTGTTCCCATTTCAATGTTACAAGGTCCACATGCACCACCTTCATAAATAATAATCACGCATTTTCTCACGATCTTTTGGATCACGTACTTCACGGAATCCATCTATAAAATTTAAATTCTGACCCTTGCTTTAGGACCGCAATCCTGTAAACAAATAATTAAATAGAAGAAATAGCTATTATTTAAGCTATAGAATATGAACTATAATTAATCAGCAATTAAGTCTGCAATTGGTTTGATTGTATTCATACTTCAAACCGATATGTCACACAATGCATCTCTCTCTCTCAGTCATACACGCACACCGCACACGCCACACTTACGGATGAATGACAGAAGGGGAAGGGAAGCTGTTCTTTGGCTTTAGGACCACAGTATCCAGTTCTGCAATCGCTCATGGCTGCTAATTAAAAATTTAAAAACTAAGATATATATATATATTCTATTAAGAAAAATTATAGAAAAACTTCAGAAAGAAAATAAAAGAATAATGAAAGGAAGGAGGGAAGGAGCTTTCATGCCGGCTGAAAAGCAGTTAGTTGCTCCCACGTTGGCACCATGACGTGTACATTATTTAAAAAATTTAAATGTTGCAACCGGAATTTAAACTACTATAGAAATGACTACGAGCAAAAAATCGATGCAAGTGCACACATGCATGCATATATAACGTGTCAATGCATCTGTCTGTCTCTGTCTCCCTCCCTTTCCTCTCTCTCCTCACACCCAGACACACACGCACGCACGCACGCACGCACAAAAGTATAAAGCTCGTAACATTCTTATTCCATATACAGAAGTGACCAGTGAAATACTCTATGATTTACACAGACGTGACCAGTGAAAGAGAGCGTATTCTCAACATCGTCATAGACAATATGAAGCAGATTCTGAAACCGGCCCCCAATACGGACCTCGGCTCCATCCCTAACCCCTAAGCACGCCTTGTTCTGCTCTTCAGAGATAACAAAGTACTTTCCGGGATTGATTTCCATCTTCGCCCCTCCTCCCAACACCAAAAAATGCTGCTGTCGTGGGAGAAGACTGTACAGAGTCCGGTTGTGATGCGTCCAGAGCATCCAAAGGAAAGCAGTACAGGTCGGTATGTGTCGTAGGCCGCCTTCATATTTAGAGTGCGTTCCACGTACGCTCGTATCCAGGTGTGTATCTTCGGAGGCAGGTAAGTGTATGACGTCCCCATATCCAAAGTAGCTACCAGGACAAACACATAGTCAGGACACGCACACACACATAAAAAGAGTATACCTGGCGTTCCATGGTTACCAGCTCCAGTCAGATTTAAGACATTCCCACCCAGCTGCATTTGCACCAGCTCCAGTATAAGACGGTTATCTACAGGCCAGAACAAAGTTAAATCTCTCTCTCTCTCTCACACACACACACACCTTTAAAGGTTGCTGGGGTGCTTTGATACGGATGGTCTGGTAGCCTTTGTTGCGTCCTTTCCGAAGGCCATATAATGATTCTTCATTGTCTACCACCAAGCAATATGCAACCTTCCTTGACCCGCCTCGACCTTCTGCTGAGAAATGGATGGGATACTTGCGACTGTTGCAGATTTGGGATGACTATCAGTGCTTGGGTTTGCCACCAACAGCAGGCCTGCCAAGAAACAACGCCAGTTTGCCCAGAACTCATGTGTAGGGCTCTTTCTTGCTCTAGGGTTTTATATGTGAAACTTTAACCTTTTTAACCGTTAACCTTTTTAAATAACCTACATTAACCCTTTTAAGTAATATTATACCTACATTAACCCTTTTAAGTAATATTATACCTACATTAACCTTTTAAAATAATATACATTAACCTAATAATATTACCTAAATTATCTTTGTGAAAAGGATTTATGTTTGATTTTAACCACCATGACATACTTTAAAAATAAATGATTTGATCTGATCTTGAATATTTTTGAAGGTCTTAACATAAGTAAGAGTTTTATCTGTTAGTGTGTGTGTGTGTGTACAAAGCATATATAAAAATGAATAGAAATACATACACACATCCATCTACATACACCTACGTACGTACATATGTTTACATGTTATGTTGCTTAACTCATTAGGGCATCCAGATCAGCATATTCTTTAGTATATCCATATAAAATATTCTAATCATTTTATATATATGAATTTAAGTTTAATACTTAAGGGATAAGATTAATGATAACAGAGTGAAACAAAAGATTGTGTATATATACAACTGTAAAACTTACATCACAAGGAGCTAGACACGAACTCCCCCACAGTTAGACCCTTCAACAACTTCACTCCACGCTTTTCCGATTCGTTCTGCATAGGCCACCTATATACGCATGTATAATCAAGTGTGTGTGTGTGAGAGAGAGGGGACAATATTTATGTAAATATGTTATTATAATATAATAACTATAATCCACTTTAAATTTAAATATTATTTAATATCAGAAAGTAAACTTACCTGCGTGTGAACAAAGCTTTAAACATCTCCAAAAAATCTGTCTCCCGCTTTGCCTCGTATCTCTTAATCTCTTCCCTGTTCTTTCCTGTTTAAAGAATACAAGTATAATGTGAAATTTATAACGGCTAATAATATAATTTAGCTTTAGAACTACATTCAAATATACATATATACATATACACACAAGATCCACACACACACCTTGATGCAGTCGTACTCTGCCATAGCCAAATCACAAGCGGCTTCTGAGTTAGAAACAGCAGCCTTAAGCTCCTCCACTTTACGTTTATCACCTACAAATAAAACACTACATATATATACATAATTTGTACACTTGTGTGCTGTTACCTCCAAAACTCTTAATGAAGCAGCAGTGATCTTTTCATAGCGGCTTTTAGTGAAACAATCTCTGCCTTAAGTGTTTGAACTCTGAGTAGCGCTTTTGATCTTTCCCCAAATGCAAAGTGTATTGCTTGCATCAGAGCGAGGTACTCGTGAAACGTATTCTACAAAAACATACGTCATATGTAAGTACATGAGTGTATTGCGTGCGTGCGTGTGTGTGTGGAAGTATGTCATAACACATAATATATGTCTATACACATACACACATGTACATGTAAGTATATACCTCGTGTAACCTATATGAACAGCATAAGGATGGAAATGTACATAGAGGGCTTGTGTATATGTATATGAGTATGTATGTATGTGTATATGTACGTACCAAGTGCTTCACGCCTTGTCTCATGGCCTCGTGGTAGTACCTGCTGGCTCTGGCAGCAGCATTCCCAACAAGGATTGCCGGCTCATCATTATCAAACTGCCCAAGTTTACTTAGTGAAATCCCAAGTCCTTCATTACAGCTTCCATTTCTTCTGAGCCTTCATTAGGAACTCAGCCTGTAGATAATTAACATAATTAGTATGTGTGCGTGCGTGCGTCGTGTGTGTGTGTAAGAGAAACAAGATAAGCAAGCAGAATTAAAATTTGTGTGTATGCTATATATATGGAGTATTGATGTATGTATGTATGTATGTAGAGTGCTCATGAAATACAGACGGACGTTATAGAATGTATCAATGAATATGTAAACACATGCCACATGTATATGTACCTGTTCTGAAGAACGTAAGAGCTCACGCTCAAATCTTGTATTTCTCCTTTTCCTCAAGGAAGTATTTATCTTCTTCAACGACCAAAGGCTTACTTCCACCCAGTCATTTGCTACATACTGTTTGAACTCTTTAAGCTCTTAATATGTCCCTGTTTCCTTTAACTGTCTCTGGAGAGCCATTCCCAGCCACCTAATAACACGCTGGTATACAAGTGCGTGCGGGTGTGTGTGTGACAGATTATATATGCACATACACATGCTCAAGGTGCATGTGTATGCCTGTTGCAAATGTATCTATAAATTCACATGGTGTTTTGTGATTACAGACCTGTGGCTTCTCTGAGACATCAAAAACCATAGAAGCTGAATCTTCAAATGAGTCATTTCGGAAGATTTCAAAAAGGGATCAATCCGGACTCTTCTTCAAATCGGGATGGTTTGCCAGCCTGAGCAAAGAAAAATGAGTCAAATAAACACGTTCATCATACACATATGCGTCGCGCGTGCAGAAACACTATACGTAAGACCTTAAAAACAATTCCTCGATCTGCATGTGTGTAATCTTGTACATAAGTGCATGCAAAAGAGTACACGACCTAATAAAACCACAAGCATATATCTGTGTGCTTATGTACATGTTTCTGTATTTATGGCAAATCTATACTTGTGTGTGTGTGTGTGTGTGAGAGAGAGAGAGAGAGAGAGGTGTACCTGGAGAATATTTTTGGAGACCTTCACAACGTTCTGTGAGGAAGTCATGGCCCTGAGTCATGGTTAAGGATTTGTCAGGTCTGACAGGGACGAAATAGCCCTTGTATACCTCCCCAAGCTTGTCTGCCAACGCAACTACTTCACGAAACCTTCTTCGCACACTGAAGTTGGTACCTTCATACTCTGGAATGTTTGTGTCGCTTGTTATAAGATATGTCACTAACTGCCAGCTGAAACACACATAAACATCTTAGAAATATACACCACTACACACACATACACTGGTGTATGTATGCCTTTTACCCGAGAGAGAGAGAGAGCACTTATAATTCTGCATGAATACAGTATGTTTGCAAACTCACGGATATGTGATTCGTACACATTGACAGATATAAATATGTATCACGTATACATATACAAATGGCTAATGACACTCATGCATCACTTTGAATGTATGCCCACAATACGTGTATATACACGCATGTATGTAGAATACATTACATGTATATATACAATGCGTATGTCTACATGAACAAATACACCAATATCTGTATCGTATATATTTTGTAATGAATGTACAAACATATAAAGGAGACTCTGGATTAATATGCTACCACACTCACAAACGTGTGCTTTGTGTGAGCTTACATATTTATATATCAATGTACAATTTATCTGCGACAATATAATATACAGGCACATATCCATAACATTTCCTAGACATATAGTTGCCTGCTCAACCATATGTACTTCACCAGATACATATATACACAAACTCACGCATGCACACACACACGGACCGTATATGTACCTCCTGTGGAAAGAACAGAAAGATGTAGTGCTTTCCTGGGCTCTCTGGGGATCCGAAACACTAATCTTCAAGAAATTATCCGAAGGTTTACGTGAAGAATCTCGTGAGTTGTCCAAGCTTTTCCCATTATAGGGGGTAAAACAACGTCGGCATATGAGGGCGGTTCGATCAAAAGCTCTGGACGGCCAGATGGACTCCGAAAGCTCCTAGTTGAGCTGCTGTTTCGTTGTGAAGAATTTCCTCCAAAGCTCTTGGACTTCTGTTGCTTTATCATGGGATTTTCGAGAAAGGTCCTAATCAGATAAGTAGCATAATTAACCGCATGTATATATAGACTTAACATGTAAGTATAAGAGGGGTGTGTGTGTGTGTGTGTGACAGAGAGAGAGAGAGAGACAGTACGTCTGTTTTGTTCTTTACATGTAATACATAGTTAATTGATCTATAGTATACTTGTATCAATAATATGTGTATATAATTACATATGACTGTATATATCATAAATGTAGTATATCCATATGTAGTGCACTCTTATATATAGGTGTACTATTCTATTCGTATAGCTATATTATCATTATAAAATAAATTATAATCAAGACATATCCCATATAAAGTCCTATAGCCTACAGACGACTACATGTATATGCATTACGTGTTGAGATCCTGCAGCCTCAAACATACGTGTGTGTGTGTGGATTATATTCAAACGTATGAGTACACCATCTATAAATGAAACTATACAATAATATATGGAGCAATGCATATAAAACATATCACAAATGTATAGATTAGCATTATATATATATCTATATCTATATCTATATATATATATATATATATATATATAATTATTATTATATATATTATATATATATATATATTTCATATTCTATATAGTTTAAATAAATAACAAGGAAACAAGTAAAATGCAGTAATGCCCACATTTTATATATAAAATATATACCTGTCGTCTGATTCTTCTCCAAGAGGATGCGAACTCAATTGCGGGACATCCAGTGCTACAGTTACCATTCATCATCGTCTAATGAAGAAATTTGCTCCATCATTGTTATATGATCACCAAAAACTAAGCTAACTTGGAAGAATAACGGTTACTTGAAATTCGCCGTATCAAATTCAGCTTCTCTCTCTCTGGCTCCCTCGCGATCGATCGAATGGATTACTCGATCGAAAACCTTGAAACCCTAAAACGATTTATTTAGGGTTTTATAATATTATTGACTATGGATTTTTATTATAGAAAGCAAAAACAATTTATACACGTAGTTTCAAATAAATAAATAAAATATATATTATATATATATATTTGTAAATATATGTATATGTATATTATAATTAAAATGATATTTTTACGATTATGCACAATAATATTATTAAAGGACACATATGTTCGTATTAAAGTTTCTAACAATGGAATTTAATTTAATTCTATTTTAAGACACATGTAATGAATAGTTTAAAAGGGTGGAGATAATTTTAAGATGTTATTTAATAGTTTACTATGATGCAACTTACATTTTATTTAAATAACATATGAAATGCAATATATTTTTTTCTAGTATAAGGCAATTTGATATGTATTGAATAACATTAGTAAATTTTAAAAACTTATACTTTTACTATTATATTTTATTGAACATATTATATATATATATATAGACACACACACACAATGTCATGTATATATAAAGCAATATAATGAAGTAATTTACTCCATCTAAGCCGTGACATAATCTTAAGATGTTACAATCGTTTATCTTAAATATATGATATTACTAATATATCTTATTGCTTATCATATTTTAAGATATATTATAATGAATTTTAAAGCTGCTGAATAAAATGTGTGATTTAATACTTCTAAAAAACAATAAAATGAAACATTCATCCACATTATTTATTAAACTTAATTATATCACAATGATGAATACACTTTGTTATCAATATATTAAAAATAAATTAATTTCTAAGTTATTATTTGTCTTTTAGTCGTGATAAGTTAATAATCGTTTAATATGTAATAACAAATTTTAAGCATTTTAAATCAAAAAAAATATTCTATGAAATAAATAATTATAAATTAATTCAGAATATACATTGGTTTATATCTTATAAATAATTGACGATGCATTTGCTTTTCGTATTAAAGATTAAGCTCTTGATTTTTTTTATAAAATGATAAAAAGATTAAATGAATCTAAATAAATCTATATGTGAATAAAATGTAAGTGATTCACGTTTTAAAATAATACTAATAATTCAAATTTATTATATATAATTTAAGACATGACAGAGATAATTTATGCAAAATTATGATAAAATTATCTAACTTATTAGCACTAACAAATATAATCTTTTCTAAATCAATAACAAAAAATGTGTTTATAAACTTTTTAAATTTGTAAATTAAATTTTTATTTTATTATTTAATTTAGTAAAAAATGGGTAGTAAAGCTTTAAGTTGATATGGAATGGATTTTAATTATTATTTAATTATGTATTTAATTTATAATCTAAGGTTTACATTTTACTTTTTAATTCCCATTTATTTTTTTGTTAATTGTGTTTTTTTAAATTATTTATTATTTTTCATAATTCTGATAGTTTTGAATATTTGTTCTCTTATTCATTCTTTTCGTATTATTATTACTTTATTTATATTATTTCCTTTTATTGCATTTTATTTTGTGAAAACAAAGGGTATAAAACATTTTTAAATAAATAATATATATATATATATAAAATAAGAAAGAATAAACAAAGAACCAAATTTAATAAGAAAAAATGGAAAAGAATGACATACTAATATAATTTATAAATAAAATTATAATGTATACAATTTCAGTAACTAATCAATTCACTTCAATTTATAATTATGATGAATTTATATTTATTTTACTTAAAATACAATATAAAAACTTTATTTTGTAAAAGAGATATATATTTGTAAACATAAAATGTTTTTATTGCAATAACATATAACATGTATACTATAATGTAATGTATATAAAAAACATAATATGAACATAGTTTAAAATTTTGAGGTAGTTTAATTAAATTGCATGTTATTTTTATGATATAAAAGAATTTTTTTAAAGAAATTATTTATATATAATTTTATTCAAATGAATTCTTTAACCTAACTAATTTTCATAAGTTTATCATTAATTTAATATTGTTATTACATATATAATGATTATATGTGTTTTAAGAGTGAAACTAGCCATAATAAAAACCAGTCACACTTTAATATTACTAATTAAAAAGGAAGTTCTTAAATTAAATTATTAAATTAATAGTGATGGTGACATTACCTCTGTTCTCATGTAATTACAAAGTGTAATTACATAAGAATAAAATCAATGATCATAATCATTGTCACTGTCATAATAATTTTGTAATTCAAAAATGATTATAGATCTTAAGTTTAAAATTAAATTATTAAATTAATAATAATGATGATTATTAACTCTATTCTTATGTAATATAATTTAGTACGGTTATTTCACTGTCACATAATCTTGTAACTCAAAAATGATTACAGATTGAAGTTTAAAACGAGCTGCTTTCAATAAATTTATTAATTTTAAGTACATGGGTACGTACATAAAACATAATATATATATAATTAACAGTATGCAAATTTTAACTTTTAATTAAACCATCATAGATATATCTAATGTTTTAATCTTATTAAATACTTTGCAAATCTTTTAAAAATGTTTCAATAATTTATTTTCATTCATTACATATATTTTATGGTTATATGTGTGATATATAGTTGATTTAAGTATAAAATTCTGAGTAATATACATCATGTCTTAAAACATACAAAATGTAGCATACAATTTTATCATATATAAATATTATTCCATGACATTGTATGGGATTTTCTTTTATATTTAAATTTATTAATTCAACCAACCTATTATATAAATTGTGACTTTTTTTATTATTAAATATGGAAAATCTTTTTACATACTTATCATTACTCAACCTTTTCACATACCTATTGTTATATCTTTATATACAAATATGTATTATGTATGCATACCTATATATATTTAAATATACACATTTTTTATATTAAATGCAATACTAAAACCCATTAATGTGATGTATAATCATAATGACTTTTCAATTATATTATATATCAAAATATTATATATATGCACTAACATGTAAATACATATTCTAAAATGCTCATTAAATCTTAGGATAAAGTGAAAATAAAAGAAACAAATTATCATATATAAAACTTTAAAAGAATAAAAAACTAAAAATAATTAAAACCATAAAATTCTTTTCCTTTCCCCTTCACATAAATTATAGTATTAATACAAACATGTTTCTAAAAGTTATATTAAATTTACTATATATAAAATTAAAAAAAAAATTATAACTAAACATGTGTAAATACATTGTTTATACATGAATTTTAATACATTTAAATATATTGTAAATTCATTGTACTATTATAATAAAATAAATAAATATTAAATAGAAACACAAACACTTTTATAATTTACTTCTCAGAAATACATTAACATGTTTTATTATGCATAACAGATACATTACTTATAAGCATAAATACAATAATGAATTGTTAAAATATTAAAAACATTTTCTTTTTTAAAAATACATTTATTTAATTCATGATTAAATTTGAATGGGCTTTTTAACAAATTGTTTAGTCAATTCTAATTTAATTTATAAATGAGTCTTTCATGATATATATTTATATAATAATGTTATCAACTTATACGTTTTCCTCTCTTTAAATGACCAATCTATGTAAACGTTAAACAAATAATTAATCATGTTTGCTTTGCATATTATACATTATATGTACCTCAAAACCTTAAACTAGTGTACTTACCTATGCCAAAATAAGTATACCATATTCTTTAATATTTTAAATAAAATTATATACACTAACACTTAAAAACATCTAAATCATTGATATACGCAACTTCCAATTTAAATTAATTTATTATTAATATATATGTACATCATATATAATTATAATTATTATTAAATTATTTAATACATGCAGGTGGTATGTTATATTTAATACATGATGTACATTAAAATATGTTATGTATGTATTAAATTTGTGTGTATATATTAAAATAGAATTAAATTAAGCTCACATATACATGTATGTTTTAAATCTTATGTATTAAAAATTATATAATTATTATATGAAATAAAAATATATTGATAATAAAAAATTATAAAATAAGTATGTGTGAAAATTTATTGGATTATCCTTTGGAGGACTTGAAAATCGTTAATATAGTATATCCTAGATTGAGTTCAATTTAATCATACAATTAGAATATCTTTATGTTTAATATAGTATTTCAATTTTAAACTTAATTTAAACGATAATGATATCAGAAGGGCCTATGCTTTAATTGCATGTTTTTATATTTTATTTTAACTTTAACCTTTGTTAATTATAAAATAAAATTTAAATAAATAATAGCCCTAACCTAAATTAAATTAAACAATAAAAAATAAAAAATAAAATTAGGATTCCAAAATGTTAGGTTACTTTGAACATGGAAGCCAGTTTTGAAGATGCGGTTCCTTTCAAAAAAATTAGATAAGCCAATGTCATAGTTTTAACTTGGTGAGTTGACTACCTTGGTAAAGATTGTGGGATATGTGGGTAAAAAAGACCCAAGCGGACCTGGGTCATCATGATTAGGGGCCCTCTCATGAACACCAATTGGCCCTTTGCCTAGTTGGCATAAGGGGAGAGGAAAGGTTATGACAATTGGTATCGGAGCCTATTCTCTACGGTCAGTAGGACTACCTAAAGTGTAGTGTATTTTAGGGTTTAGTTAGTTCTAAATTCTTGAAGTACTCTATCACTTTCGGCTAATGTCTGAATTCTGCGTGGAGAGTTGGTCCTGAGATTTATAACTCTTCAGAGTACACCTACTTCATAAATGGGTGTGGTTATGGACTTAGAACGTAGCACTTGGAAGTCAGCTTCTAAGTTGTATGCCAAGTTATTTTACCTTATGGTTGTCCAGGTTACTTTACCATTTACTTCCACAGACAAGGCATGTTAGTTTGTTCTGGCTTACAAACTAAGTCTTATGAGATGGGCCTTGTGATATCCTATTCTACACATTATTGCCAAGGAAAAATAACAATGTATTAAATATGTTAACAAGTGGAAATTGAAACATTTATATCGAAATATGAAGTTGACGAAGTTGGACGTTGAATACATGTCAAACATAAAGTAAACAAAAGCATTTCTATTTGGTTCTATAATTTTCTAAAATTCAAGTTAAACTTAATCTGTAACTTTTTTTTTTAGTTTCATCGGTTGGATGATAAATTATTAATTTTTAAAATCCAAAGAAGTTAAATAAACAAAGAGTAAAAGAATATGTACATTTTTAATATATACTAATAGATGCTAATTTGATTTATGTTATACTACATTATTTAGAACTTTCATATAAATATACATGCATGTTTGATCTTATGTGTATAAATATATTTAATAAATAATAATTAATATGTTAATACTAGTTTAATTTTCAAGTATGACACAACACACACATATATAATTACACACAAAACATGGAGTTTTGTTTTTGTTTCACAATTTAATTTATGGAAGGAGTTAAAATCCATATATCTTGAGTATTGTGGTATAGTAAAAAAGCTAGAATATCTTAATAATATATTATGATTAAGTAATATATTTTAAGTATATACTCTCATTCTTAAACTTAAAATATATTTGATAATATATTGTGTTTAAGATGGTTTTCTATTTTTTTAATTTAATTTAATTAAGAAAATGATAATATATAATATTTCTTAATGTATAAATTCTATTTAAGGAAAGATAATAAAATAAAATAAATATCTTAATAATATCCTATAGTTAAGTTTTATTTCATTATTAAATAATAATAATAATAGAAAAGTTAGAATATACTAATAATATAAATAAATAAAAGATTTTATTGTCTATTTGATATAATATAATATATTGTATTTAAGATAATGTGATATATCTTATAAATGTATTTTAATTAAATGATTAGACTTTATTTAAGTTTTAAACTCTATTCAAACAATGGTAAATTAAAATACATAAGAAATATACTATGTTTAAGCTAATAGGGATTATAAATCCAAGTTGTAGTTATATCTCTAGATTTTATTCAAACTTGAGCTTTGTTTATATAGAAATTTAAAATATCTTAAATAAAGAATGATATATATGTGGTGTGTGTGTAATCTAGATTAGTATGTGTGAAACATAGAGTCTCGAATGGGTTTTTTTTTTTTTTTAATTAGAAGTATTTAAAACTAGTACACATGTTCATTATGTGCTAATAATTTATTGTTTACCTAGTTGTTATTCTTAATATAGTGAGTTTATCTCTAAATTGAATAGTTGTTATCCTTAACACAATGCATTTATCTTAAAGCTCCTAATTTACACATGCCTAATCTTAATTATTGAATGACTATTGTAATTAATGTTTAATTTTATTCCTAGTTACTGGTGAATTTATTCCTAAACTAAGTTAAACTCTTAATTCAAAAGTTATCCTTTAACTTTAAACTCAGTTATGCATTTTATGACTTTTAACCCAAGTATTATTGTTAATTTTAATGAGTTTATTCCTAAGTTGAACTAGTAACTTAATTATTCCTTAATTTGTTAATCTGGTGAGTTTATTCTTAAGTTGGACCCTTAGTTTATTCTTAAGTTAGACACTTAACTTAGTGAGTTTATTCCTAATTTGGACCTTAACCCAATTATTTTTTGACTTAATAAATTTATCCTTAAACTAGATCCTTAATTAGTTTATTCCTTAAGTCTTAGTAAATTTATCTCTAAATTGGACTATGTCTGGCGCAAGATCATAGCCTTCTGGGCTGATCCACTTCGCCAAACCCAATCTGCATCTGAGTATCCCTGAAGAGCACCAGCGAGTTTGTGCTAAGCTATGATCTTGCTGTTGCCAAGCTATGATCATGCTGTGCCAAGCGTGAGTCGAGAGCAGAGGCTAAGGCAGTGAGAGAAAGAGCAGCATCGGCTCCTCAAGCTCCCTCAGGCTGGTGAGTCGTTTTACTTTGCTTCCAGCGAGGAGGCAGGTGCAGAACAGGAAGGGTCAACGTTCATGCTACTCTTCAGCCAAGGCAGAGATGCTTTGGTGCCTCAGACCTTGGAGGAAGCCTTAGCTGGTCCAGACGCATCCAAGTGGGGAAGCAGCTCGTCAGGTGGAATACGATGCGTTGATGGCGAACCAGACGTGGGACTTAGTGAAGCTCCCACCAGGGCGGAAGGTAATCAAAACCAAGTTCCTCCTGCGAGTGAAGACGACTCCGGATGGCAGCACTCGACACAAAGTCCGATTTGTAGCTTGCGGATTTCTCAGGTCGAAGGTGTGGATTTTTACGAGACTTTTTCACCAGTGGTGAAGCTCACCTCTATCCGACTGCTGCTCAATTTAGCTGCTTAGGAGGATATGGAGGTGGAGCACATGGACGTAACCACAGCATTTCTCGAACGGTGAAGCTGAGTGCCATGACAGTCTGTTCATGGCAAGGAGGGTGAGTGCAGAGAAGCACCAGAGTCACCAGTCGACACAGCCCGATCGAGTGAGTACAGTCAGTACCACAGCAGCAGAGGTTGTGTGGGTCGACTCCGGAGCAAACCAGCACATGACACACGTCCGAGAGCTGTTCTCCAAGCTGCTACCAGTCAAGGACCAGAGGATTTACCTAGGCGATGATACTCTCATGAAGTGAAGGTGTGGGACAATTCAGGTGCAGCTAGCATCTGGACAAGTGGTTCCCATTCACAACGTGTACTACGTTCTGGAGTCCCGAAGACGCTGTTCTCAGTCGGGAAGATCGCTGATCATGGCCTTAAAGTCGAGTTTGACAACAATGGCTGCATGATCAAAGGATCAGATGACAAGATGCTGGCCAGTGGACGTAGGTACTCGGGCCTTTACAGGCTGAATGCAGAAGTGATCCAGCCACAGCGGTTGTGCTACGCCGGTGCCTAGAAGGCAGTCGACACTGCGACTTGGCACAGGAGATTGGGTCACACCAACCAGCAGGCGTTGAAGCAGCTAAGCAAGCAGGAGCTGGTGATCGGCCTCCGCATAACTCCTCCAGCAGGTGCAGCTCGTTTTGCGAGCCGTGTGCACTGGGTAAAGCTCACAGGCTCCCTCATCCAACTGCATCCACTAACCGAGCTAAGGGAATCCTGGACTTGGTTCACTCTGATGTTGGCACGATGCCGAATATGTCCAGAGACGGGAAACAGTACTTTGTCACGTTCGTGACGATTTTCTCGCATCGTGGCCATCAAGTTCCTGAGGAAGAAATCAGAGGTGTTCCAGAAGTTCAAGGACTACAAAGCTCAGGTGGAGCTCCAGACAGGAAAGCTGATCAAGGCATTCAGGAGCGATGGCGGTGGCGAGTTTGTGTCGAGAGAATTTGATGAGTTTTGTAGTTCAGCTGGAATACAACGTCAATTTCCATCCCAGACACTCAGCAGCAGAATGGTATCGGAGCAGAGATTCTGATCAAGACGAGTTTTCCCGCAGCAGCATGTCTCCGTCGTCGTCGCAAGTGCTCGAAGTCTACGATGGCAAAGATTTTCCGTCGTGGAAACTTCAGATGCAACTCTACTTCCTGGAAAAGGATCTGTGGAATGTGGTGAGGGGAAAGGAACGGCGACCTCCATCACCAGTCCGGCAGACCAAGAAGAAAGCGAAGGAGGGTGAAGAAGAAACAAAGGATGAGGATCCGGTGGACACCTTGAAAGCAGAGCGCAAGGATTGGGATGCCAAGAACGACAAGGCGTTGGGCATCTTAGGTCGCGCTCTGGCAAAAAGATACAGGAGCCACCTGAACATGGAGGATACAGCGAAGGCGAATTGGGAGAAGATCTGCCAGGTTTTTGGCACATGCAGCAGGGCACGGTTGATCGATCTGAAAACCCAGTTCAACGGGTGTCAACAGGGCAGTAGTTCAGTAAATGACTATGCCAGTCGCCTTATGGGCCTTGCACAGCAGATCACTGACGCTCAGGAGAATCCGGTCGGTGACGACGAGTCACTTCAGCTGTTCAAGGGACTCTCCACAACCTTACTCGTTTCTGGAGCCCATCTCATGAATTCTCACCTCACCTTTGAGGAGATTGTTGCAGAACTCTCAGCTCTTCAGAACTTCCTCAGCCCCGAGGAAAAGAACAAGGAGGAGAAGGTAGAACTTGCTCTGTTCACAGCAAACGGCAAGCGGTCAACCACAATGTGGGATCGGCTGGGCCCAGTGAATAAGGTGGACAAAGGCGGCACCAGCAAGAGCAAGCGGCTGATTCAGCAGCTGAAGCAGGACCTGAGCTCCAAATTCAAGATGGTGGACCTTGGACCAGTCAAGTACTGCCTCGGCATTGAGATCTTCCGTGACAGGGGAGAGTGTGCTTCAGATGTCACAAAGAAGTACATTGACGAGCTGCTCGAGAAGTTCAAGCTTCAGGACGTCAGTGCGGCGTCAACACCAATGGAGGTGGGATTGCATCTTAGTCGGGAGATGTCTCCGGCCACAGAAGGTGACAAGCGAGCGATGGATCGGATTCCATACCGTCAGATGGTGGGCAGCCTGGTCTACCTGATGGTGTGTACTCGTCCGGACATTGCCTACTCAGTGGGAGTAGTGTCCCAGTTCTTGGCCAACCCCAGCTTCCAGCATTGGCAAGCCGTTAAGCGGATTTTTCGATACCATGAAACGAATCGACTCAACTAGAGATTTTTAATTGATAACACGCTGTTATAATCTATCTCAGTCTAACTGTCGCGACCGTTGACTCTTCAGCTTGTCGGCATATTCCCCTGAATATTAACACTCCCACTCAAGCTGAACGTTGACGTTGCGTCAGTTCTTTGGCTGCACTCCAAGTGCCTGTGCATGCTGCTGGAACAGAGCTGGAGCAAGAGCTTTGGTGAAGATGTCAGCCACCATCTCCTTGGTAGTGCAGTAGACCAGCTCCACAGTCTGCAGAGCAACCTGTTCACGTATAAAATGGAACTGAACCTGAATGTGCTTGGTCCTGCGATGGAACTTCGGATTTTTCGCCAATGCTATGGCTCCTTGATTATCGCAGAAGAGCTCCGTCGCTTCCTCCTGCTTATAGCTGAGCCCGTCCAGCAAAGTTCTCAGCCAAATGCACTCCTTGGCTGCTTGAGTGATGCCGATATACTCTGCCTCAGTGCTTGACAATGCTACGACTGGCTGTCGCTGGCTGTTCCATGTAACCGCTGCACTGCCCAGAGTAAACAAATAACCTGAAGTTGATCGCCGCTGATCCACTTCGCCAGCCCAATCTGCATCTGAGTATCCCTGAAGCAGCAGCCACGAGTGCTTTGTCTGGCGCTCATAGCTTAGCACAAACTCGCTGGTGCTCTTCAGGTACCGGAAAATCCGCTTAACGGCTTGCCAATGCTGGAAGCCGGGGTTGGCCAAGAACTGGGACACTACTCCCTGAGTAGGCAATGTCCGGACGAGTACACACCATCAGGTAGACCAGGCTGCCCACCATCTGACGGTATAGAATCCGATCCATCGCTTGTTTTCTGTGGCCGGAGACATCTCCCGACTAAGATGCAATCCCACCTCCATTGGTGTTGACGCCGCACTGACGTCCTGAAGCTTGAACTTCTCGAGCAGCTCGTCAATGTACTTCTTTGTGACATCTGAAGCACACTCCTCCCCCTTGTCAAGCCACGATCCAGGAACCAGGAAGAGAACAGGATTCCAAGGACATGAAGGCTTGACTCAGGAACAGGACCGAGAGCAGGACAGGAACTAGGAATAGGAACAGGACGGATCTAGGAGCAAGACAGGATCAGGATAGGATCCGGGAGCAAGACAGGAAAGCACAGGATGGAGCAAGACAGGAACACAGGAGGATCCGGAGCAGGACAGGAGCAGGAACAGGACAGGAACAGGACAGGAAACAAGACAAGAACAAGACAAGACAGATTGATCGTAGTAAGACTGGTGTTGATAGTAACTGATTGTACAACAATTAGGTCGGAGCTTTTATGCTCACAACTCCAAGAGCTAATCTAGGCATGCATGCAAAAGTGGTTGCATGCATGCAAAAGTGATTGCATGCATGCAGAGGCTAAGATGAGTCCACATGTCCCTTATCCTCTAGGCATATCCTGTGGCATATCCTGTAGGAATATCCTGCAACCGAATCCTGTGTCCGGAATCCTGGTAGGAATATCCTGTAGGAAAATCCTGCAACCCATATCCTGTATCCGGAATCCTGTAGGAAAGTCCTGCAACCCATGTCCTGTATCCGGAATCCTGTATTCTGTATCGGGTCGTGACAGCACCTCCTCCCTAAAGACGAGTTCCACGAGTCTTGGGACCTGGTTTAGCAGGATAATGCCGATGGAAGGCAGCAACCTTGGAAGAAGCATGGAGTAAGTTGGATGCAGGTTCCCAAGTGCGATCAGTAGGCAGGTACCCTTTCCAATCCACCAAGTATTGGAGTTGGTGACGATGAAGACGAGAGTCAAGGATGGCTGCACTTCGTACTCAGGTTCCGTGTCAATGACCACAGGAGGGGGAGGAGAAGAAACACGACCGGGAAGAGAAGAAGGATGATACGGCTCCAACAAAGAGGTGTGAAACACAGGATGAAGTTTCACCGTGGATGGTAACTCGAGTCGGAAAGCTACAGGATTTACCTCCGCCACGATCCTATAAGGGCCCAATCGTTGAAAATCCAACTTAGAAGAAGGCCTGTTGGTGCGAATGTGTCGACGAAGAAGCCACACGAGATCACCAATCTTGTATGCAGGTGCCGGCTGACGGTGAGCATCAGCATGATGCTTGTATCGTTCCTGTGCCTGTTGAAGATGAACCTGGAGATCATCCTGTACCTGCCGAAGATGCTGAAGACGATCCTGTACTGCAGGAGCGGAAGAAGGAGAAGCGGGAGGAGCAAAGTCAAAACGTGGATGGTGGCCTGTAAGAGCAAAGAAAGGTGTCTGTCCTGTAGATGCGTGGATGGAGTTGTTGTAGGCAAACTCCGCCATTGGAAGGAGGTCCAACCAGTTGTCCTGCTGGTAACTGATGAAGCAACGAAGATACTGTTCTAAGGTCTGAATTGTGCGTTCGGACTGCCCATCGGTTTGTGGGTGATATCCTGAAGAAAGATCCGCTTTGACCTGTAGACTCCGAAGAAGCTCTCGCCAAAACTTGGACATGAATTGTGGACCTCGATCGGAAACAATGCTCTCAGGAAGACCATGATGTCGGAACACCTCGCGGATCACCAACTCGGCAGTTGTCTGACCTGTAGCTGTCTTGTTGCAGGGTAGGAAATGAGCCTGCTTGGTGAAACGGTCAACCACCACAAGAACTGCATCAAATCCACGAGAAGGAGGAAGATCTGTGAGGAAATCCATAGAAATGGATCTCCAAGGAGCAGACGGAACAGGAAGAGGACGAAGAAGACCAGAGGGTGCATGATGAGGCATCTTCGACCTGCTACAAGTGTCACAACTCCGTACAAACCTCTCCACAAAACCTCGCAACCCAGGCCACCAATAGTTGCGAGTCACCAACTCCACTGTCTTGGCCACACCAAAATGTCCTGTAGCCGGGGTATCATGACAATCCTGTACCACACGAGTCCTGGAAATACCAACAGGAACGTACAGGAGACCTTCCCGGTACAGGAGTCCATCCTGTATGGTGAACAGGTTGTAGTCTGGACGGGAACTGGAGGAAGAGGAACTTGCAACGTCAGGATGAATGTGTGAGAACACATTCTTTGCCAAGTCGTCTGTAGCCAACTGCGAACGGACGTCCTGTAGGAGTGTTGAATTTGCTGGAGCCTGATGAACCTGCAGTGCCGCAAGCCGGGGACCCAACAACACTTGCCTTTGACAGTCAAATGCAGGATCGCCCGGGCTTGGTGCAAGGTAAGAGCGCCTAGACAATGCGTCCGCCTTGCCATTCCGAAAGCCGGGCCTGTAGACGATGACGAAGTCAAAACGTGATAGGAACTCTGCCCACCTAGCCTGTCGCCGACTGAGACCGAGCCGTTTGAAAGTACTCCAGGTTCTTGTGATCCGTAAGAACTTGTACAGGATGTGCAGCACCTTCCAGGAAATGCCGCCACTCCTCAAACGAATCCACAATGGCCTTGAGTTCCTTGTCATGAATCTCGTAGTTGATCTCCGCCGACAGGAACTTACGAGAGTGAAAAGCTACAGGATGAAGCAACTTGTCCTCTCCAACTTGCGATAGGACGGATCCTACTGCAAAATCCGAGGCATCTGCTTCAATGAAGAAAGGATGAGAAGGGTCAGGATGTGCTAAAATCGGAGCTGTCGTGAAAACGTCCTTGAGTGTTGTGAACGCGTGTTCCGCCTTGTCGGACCAAGAGAAAAGTCCTGTGCGCTTGGTGAGTTCTGTGAGTGGAAGTACACGCTTGGAGAAGTCCTGTATGAACCGCCTGTAGAAGTTTGCAAAGCCAAGGAAACATTGTACATCTCGTACCGACTTGGGCCTCTCCCACTCCACGATGGTCTTCACCTTGTGCATGTCCATGGAAACGCCAGCAGGAGAGACGATGTAGCCCAAGAACTCCACCGAATCCCTATCGAAAAAACACTTCTCCAACTTCGCGTACAGGCCATGCTCGCGAAGCCGCTCTAAAACTAGTCGTACATGCTTGTCATGTGCCGCCTGGTCCTTGGAGAAAATCAAGATGTCGTCGAGGTAGATCACCACAAACTGGTCCAAGAAGTCACGAAAATGTCGTTCACCATGTGTTGGAACACAGCTGGGGCATTGGTAAGGCCGAAAGGCATTACCGTGTACTCAAAATGTCCATACCTTGTACGAAAGGCAGTCTTCCACTCATCGCCGGGACGAATCCGTACAAGGTTGTAGGCCCTCGTAAGTCGATCTTCGTGAACACCTTTGCTCCTCGCAGCCGATCGAGAAGTTCCGGGATCAATGGCAACGGGTACCGATTCCGAATGGTGACTTGATTCAAACCCCTGTAGTCCACAACCAAACGTAAACTCCCATCCTTCTTCTTGACAAAGAAGATAGGAGCTCCTGCAGGGGACTTTGAGTGACGAATGAAGCCGGATGCCAAGTTGTCCTCGATGTACTGACGAAGAACCTCCAACTCTGTGGGTGACAATGCATAAATCGGTCCGAATGGTGGAGTCTTTCCTTCCGCAAGATCAATAGGACAGTCGTAGGACCTGTGAACAGGAAGAACTGCAGCCTTGTGCTTGTCAAAAACGTCCTTAAAGTCGTGGTACTTGGATGGTAGGGAAGAAGGAGGAGAAGGAGAAGGAGAAGGAGAAAAAACAGGGAGTCGGATACAGGAAAGGTAGAAGAGGACGTAGGAGTTACTTGAAAGGCAAAAAGGTGGAAGGGCAGGATCAGTGGCGAGTTCATGCATGGTAGTGGTAAGAACTCGGAGAGGAGAAGGAGGGAGCTGTGACTGAAAAAGAGGAAGGATCTTGGGGGATGGAACAGAAGCAGGGTAACAGAAAGAAGCAGGATTGGAAAAAACCTGTGTGGTGTTGATGAGTGTACAGGATTGGAAGAATCCTGTACAGGAGTCCGTGGTTGCGCAGAGTGGAAAAGCCTGCGAATGTGCTGACGAATCAACAGGAGGTGGATCCTGTTGAGGAGGAACCTTCGACACTGATACAGGATTGGAAGAACCCTGTACAGGACACCGCAAACTTACAGGAGTGGAGAGAGCCTGCGGATGTGCTGAGGAACTGACATGAGGTGAATCCTGTCGAGGAGGAGTCTTCAACACTGGTACAGGAACAGGCACGGTCAATTCTGTAGCTTGTACTGCCTCAGATACTAAGGATGTATCCTGCACGCAGGAAGGTACAGGATTGATCCTAGCAGTTGGAGAGGAAAACGTGAGCGTCCTAGACCTCCAGTCGATCTGCGGATTTGCAACAACGAACCATGGCATGCCCAAAATGATGGGAGTCGACCGAGTCTTGATCAAGTTGAAGGAAATTGAACAGTTGAATGTGCCATACCTGCAGGAGAGAGGTTCGGTAGCATGGGTAACTGCACCGGAAGCAATTAGACGCCCATCGGCCACCTCTACAGGAACTGCACGCTTCAACTTCACCACCGAAATGCCATGTTGAGTTGCAAACGTGTCATCCATGAAGCATGCATTTGCACCAGTGTCTAACAAGGCAAACTCCATGAGCTCTCGATTATTAAGATGAATGTGTACAGGAAACTTAAGTGACGGGATGGTATGAGCAGCACCAATGGAGCCTGCACCTACGTCCAACTTCGCGGCTCCTAGACGAAGTGGACATTGGAGTTTTCCGACTGAACTTCAGCTTCGACTTCACGCGTCTTGAAGTTCCTGGCTTTAATAGGACAATCTGCCACCTTGTGTCCTGCTCCACCACAATACAAGCACAGGTTCTCACTGCGACGACGTTGCTTCTCGGCAGCGGAAAGAGAGCCACGCTTGGATTTCTCAACCTCCATAGGAACTACTCCAGAAGGTGGTGCAGGAACATGTACCACAGCTGCAGGATTGGTTTGCAGGAACTGTTGACGGGATCTTTCCTGACGACGCTCGAACAAACGGTTGTCGCAACGAACAGCTTGTTGCATGATCTCCGCTAATGTTTGGGCATCCGGTAACGTAAGGAGAAGGTCCTTCACGTCGTCCCTCAACCCAAAACGGAAGTGTTCGATCAATGCAGTCTCGTCCCATGGAATGTTCGTGCAAAGTTGCTGAAATTCGGATGCATAGACGGAAGCTGGTCGGGATCCTTGAGTGAGCTTCCGTAACTTCGTGCATGCAGAACGGTACTTATCAGGATCTCCAAAACAGGCTTCAAAGGCAGCCACGAAACCTTCAAAGTCTTCCATCATGGATCGTCACGCTCCAGCAAGGGGGCAACCCAAGCCCGTGGAGATCCACTTAGTAAGGATGCCAAAAGACCCACCTTTTGAGCATCAGTCGAGTAGCGCCGTGGTTGCATACGGATCAAGAGTCGGATCTGATTCAGGAAACCTTGGAAATCGGCACGATTACCACTGAACTTCTCTGGCATGCTAACCTTCGGCTCCGAAGAAAAGTTTGATGAAGAGGAAACCACCGATGCCTGGGAGAGAGCCTGCGCAGCAGCCTTGGAGGATGCATCAGCAGCTGCATGTGCCGCAGTGGTGGAACCTTGCAGGTCGGTGACCACTTGGCGCAAAGTGGCCAGCTCATGAAGTAGCATTTGGTGCTCGTGTTGAAAACGCTCAAAATCAGCCATGATCTAGGAAAGAAAAAAGGAGGAAAATGAAGGAAAGGAATCAAGAAAAAGGTAGCTGGAAAACGGAGAACTATGAAGCAGTTACTATCAAACTGTCAAGCCACGATCCAGGAACCAGGAAGAGAACAGGATTCCAAGGACATGAAGGCTTGACTCAGGAACAGGACCGAGAGCAGGACAGGAACTAGGAATAGGAACAGGACGGATCTAGGAGCAAGACAGGATCAGGATAGGATCCGGGAGCAAGACAGGAAAGCACAGGATGGATCCGGGAGCAAGACAGGAAGAACAGGAGGATCCGGAGCAGACAGGACAGGAACAGGACAGGACAGGACAGGAACAGGACAGGAAACAAGACAAGAACAAGACAAGACAAGATTGATCGTAGTAAGACTGGTGTTGATAGTAACTGATTGTACAACAATTAGGTCGGAGCTTTTATGCTCACAACTCCAAGAGCTAATCTAGGCATGCATGCAAAAGTGGTTGCATGCATGCAAAAGTGATTGCATGCATGCAGAGGCTAAGATGAGTCCACATGTCCCTTATCCTCTAGGCATATCCTGTGGCATATCCGTATCCGTAGGAATATCCTGCAACCGAATCCTGTGTCCGGAATCCTGGTAGGAATATCCTGTAGGAAAATCCTGCAACCCATATCCTGTATCCGGAATCCTGTAGGAAAGTCCTGCAACCCATGTCCTGTATCCGGAATCCTGTATTCTGTATCGGGTCGTGACACCCCTGTCACGGAAGATCTCAATGCCGAGGCAGTACTTGACTGGTCCAAGGTCCACCATCTTGAATTTGGAGCTCAAGGTCCTGCTTCAGCTGCTGAATCAGCCGCTTGCTCTTGCTGAGCAGCAGACAATCATCCACATAAAGGGCTAGGATGATGAGCTTGCCTCCCACTCGCTTCTGGTACACGTTGGTGTCTGCTGACATGCTGGTGAAGCCAAGTGACAGCAGAAACGAGTTCATCTTTGAGAACCACGCTCGGGGTGACTGTTTCAACCCGTAAAGGGCCTTTTTAAGACGACACACAAGGTGCTCCTGGCCTGGCTTGACAAAGCCTGCCGGCTGCTCGATATAGACCTCCTCATCAAGGTCACCGTTGAGGAATGCTGTGGTTACGTCCATGTGCTCCACCTCCATATCCTCCTGAGCAGCTAAATTGAGCAGCAGTCGGATAGAGGTGAGCTTCACCACTGGTGAAAAAGTCTCGTAAAAATCCACACCTTCGACCTGAGAAAATCCGCGAGCTACAAATCGGACTTTGTGTCGAGTGCTGCCATCCGGAGTCGTCTTCACTCGCAGGAGGAACTTGGTTTTGATTACCTTCCGCCCTGGTGGGAGCTTCACTAAGTCCCACGTCTGGTTCGCCATCAACGCATCGTATTCCACCTGACGAGCTGCTTCCCACTTGGATGCGTCTGGACCAGCTAAGGCTTCCTCCAAGGTCTGAGGCACCAAAGCATCTCTGCCTTGGCTGAAGAGTAGCATGAACGTTGACCCTTCCTGTTCTGCACCTGCCTCCTCGCTGGAAGCAAAGTAAAACGACTCACCAGAGCCTGAGGGAGCTTGAGGAGCCGATGCTGCTCTTTCTCTCACTGCCTTAGCCTCTGCTCTCGACTCACGCTTGGCAACAGCAAGATCACGCTGCTCCTGGTACTGGTGCCCTGCCTCTGTGAGCTTTGTTACTCGAGTGGATCGACGTAACGGTGGAGCTGAAACGGCAACCTCTCTGCCATCTGAAGCCTGCTGATCAAGACCCACTGCCTGATCACTCGCTTGAGAGCTCCCCCCTGATCGGCCTGACTCCCACCCGCTGGTGAGATCGGATTACCGCCACCTGCAGCTGGAGGCTCACTAACTCCAGCTCCGATTGCTGAACCTGGCCCCAGATCACGCTGGCTCCCACCGGCTCCATGCCCTGTGGCTGAACCCTGCGTACCTGGCTGGCGTCCGCTCCTCGTTCTCCCATAACTCGCTGCCCTAACTTCTTCATCCGAGTTATCCGAGTCCGAGGTAACCTCGGGCGATACCAAAGTTGGCGGTGGGAGGGCCCGAGTGCCGTAAGTTCTGGTCTCGTCGAAGATGACATCTCTGGCCACGATCACTTCTGAGTCTCCAGGTTGAACAACTTGTAGCCTTTCATCTGTTCGGAGTAGCCGACGAGAACACACTTCTGACTGGTTCTTTCAGCTTGCTGCGAATGAGTCGCTTTACATGAGCGTAGCAGACACTCCGACTGCAGATGGCTGATGTCTGGTTTACTCCCATACCAAGCTTGATAGGGAGTTTGACCCGAAACTGCAACAGTGAGCTGTCTGTTCCTCAGATAAGCGGCGGTCTCCATCGCCTCACACCAAAAACTTTGGAAGGCCTGAGTCTTCCGCAGGGTTCTTGCTACATCTTGCAGCGTCCTGTTCATCCTCTTGCTACACCGTTCTGCTGCTGAGTGTCTGGGATGGAGAATTGACGTTGTATTCCAGCTGAACTACAAAACTCAAATTCTCTCGACACAAACTCGCCACCGCCATCGCTCCTGAATGCCTTGATCAGCTTTCCTGTCTGGAGCTCCACCTGAGCTTTGTAGTCCTTGAACTTCTGGAACACCTCTGATTTCTTCCTCAGGAACTTGATGGCCACGATGCGAGAAAAATCGTCCACGAACGTGACAAAGTACTGTTTCCCGTCTCTGGACATATTCGGCATCGTGCCAACATCAGAGTGAACCAAGTCCAGGATTCCCTTAGCTCGGTTAGTGGATGCAGTTGGATGAGGGAGCCTGTGAGCTTTACCCAGTGCACACGGCTCGCAAAACGAGCTGCCACCTGCTGGAGGAGTTATGCGGAGGCCGATCACCAGCTCCTGCTTGCTTAGCTGCTTCAACGCCTGCTGGTTGGTGTGACCCAATCTCCTGTGCCAAGTCGCAGTGTCGACTGCCTTCTGGGCACCGGCGTAGCACAACCGCTGTGGCTGGATCACTTCTGCATTCAGCCTGTAAAGGCCCGAGTACTACGTCCACTGGCCAGCATCTTGTCATCTGATCCTTTGATCCTGCAGCCATTGTTGTCAAACTCGACTTTAAGGCCATGATCAGCGATCTTCCCGACTGAGAACAGCGTCTTCGGGACTCCAGGAACGTAGTACACGTTGTGAATGGGAACCACTTGTCCAGATGCTAGCTGCACCTGAATTGTCCCCACACCTTTCACTTCATGAGAGTAGTCATCGCCTAGGTAAATCCTCTGGTCCTTGACTGGTAGCAGCTTGGAGAACAGCTCTCGGACGTGTGTCATGTGCTGGTTTGCTCCGGAGTCGACCCACACAACCTCTGCTGCTGTGGTACTGACTGTACTCACTCGATCGGGCTGTGTCGACTGGTGACTCTGGTGCTTCTCTGCACTCACCCTCCTTGCCATGAACAGACTGTCATGGCACTCAGCTTCACCTTCATCTTCCTCATCTGAAGTTGCTGCCTCTCTCTTCGAATGAGCAGATTTTGCATAGTTTGCCACCTGCTTCTTCTTGCCTTTCTTCGCCATCGCATCCTTCCTGGCCTGCCATGCCTTCTTTGCCTCAGCATGAGTGCAGTCTCTGGCAAAATGACCTGGTGCTTTGCATGCGTTGCATCTGTCATCACGTTTGTTGCGCTTGCTCTTGCTGGTGCCGCCTTTGTCCACCTTATTCACTGGGCCCAGCCGATCCCACACTGTGGTTGACCGCTTGCCGTTTGCTGTGAACAGAGCAAGTTCTACCTTCTCCTCCTTGTTCTTTTCCTCGGGGCTGAGGAAGTTCTCAAGAGCTGAGAGTTCTGCAACAATCTCCTCAAAGGTGAGGTGAGAATTCATGAGATGGGCTCCAGAAAACGAGTAAGGTTGTGGAGAGTCCCTTGAAACAATGCTGAAGTGAGCTCGTTGTCACCGACCGGATTCTCCTGAGCATCAGTGATCTGCTGTGCAAGGCCCATAAGGCGACTGGCATAGTCATTTACTGAACTACTGCCCTGTTGACACCCGTTGAACTGGGTTTTTCAGATCGATCAACCGTGCCCTGCTGCATGTGCCAAAAACCTGGCAGATCTTCTCCCAATTCGCCTTCGCTGTATCCTCCATGTTCAGGTGGCTCCTGTATCTTTTTGCCAGAGCGCGACCTAAGATGCCCAACGCCTTGTCGTTCTTGGCATCCCAATCCTTGCGCTATGCTTTCAAGGTGTCCACCGGATCCTCATCCTTTGTTTCTTCTTCACCCTCCTTCGCTTTCTTCTTGGTCTGCCGGACTGGTGATGGAGGTCGCCGTTCCTTTCCCCTCACCACATTCCACAGATCCTTTTCCAGGAAGTAGAGTTGCTCTGAAGTTTCCACGACGGAAAATCTTTGCCATCGTAGACTTCGAGCACTTGCGACGACGACGGAGACATGCTGCTGCGGGAAAACTCGTCTTGATCAGAATCTCTGCTCCGATACCATGAAACGAATCGACTCAACTAGAGATTTTTAATTGATAACACGCTGTTATAATCTATCTCAGTCTAACTGTCGCGACCGTTGACTCTTCAGCTTGTCGGCATATTCCCCTGAATATTAACACCTTTAACCCACTTAAACTTGAGTTTAAGATAATCATAAATTAAGTTTTAAATAATTATCAAATAGAATTTAAGATAATCATTAGATGAGATTTAAAATGATTGTTGATGGGGTATTAACGACAAACAGACACATATTAAATAAACTTCTATATAAGATTGTTATTTTAACCTGATGGATCTCTTAACCTAATTATTATTCTTAAGCTTATACTTGAATTTAACTCTTTAATGAACTTTAAACCTCCTAAATTGAACTTTAAACCTAATTAATTATTTAATTGAGAAATTGAATCATTAACCTAATTATTATCCTTAACATATTGAATCTATCCTTAAGTTGAACCCTTAACCAAGTTATTATCCTTAACTTATTTATATTATTTTAACCTGGTGACTTAACTTTTAACCTAATTATCTTTAACTTGATTCTTAACTTAAATTATTATTCTTAAGCTGATGATTTTATCCCTAAGCTAGACCATTAACTTCATGAGTTTAAGATAGTTTTCAAATTAGTTTAGAATAAATGTTATATTAAGTTAAGATAACCAGATTAAATTTAAAATAACTATCAAATTAAATTGAGAATAACTATTGAATAGAATTTATGATAACTATCAAATAGAATTTAAAATGAATGTTGATGGGAGATTTTAGGATGGTTTTTGATAAGAAAAATTTAAGAATTAAAATGGTTGTTATATAGGATTTGGGACGATGGTTAATGAGGCATTTACGACAGACACATAAACATACACAATACATCCACACTGTCCAAATTTTGATCTAGGCCACGAAGGCAGCTTGCCATATGCCAACCCTAGAATTGCTCTCTAGAAACCCCACGAACCCAGCTCTTAAGAATTCACAACCCTAGTGGGCCAAGTTTACAAACAATGCTCATGTTGTGAATTAATATGTATGGGCTAGCAAGTTACAATATCGTTTCTATCTTGATATGAATAAGGCAGCCAAAGTAAATCTTCAATCATTATTTTTATGAAACATGAACTTGAGCAATCCTTTCCAAGTTTACAAGCAAGTTAACAGGTCAAAGGAATTAACTAACTCCTTAAACATGACGTACCTGATCACAAGGGCATAATCATATCAATGTTAAAAATAGGCTAACCCAAAGGTGAAATGTACCTTTATTATTTGAAAGTTATGCAACATAATGGAAAGTCCTTGATGACACAAGTTTAATTTGCACCAACGAGAGAATAATGAACTCCTCTTTTGAACCAACTAACTCTTACTACATATACACTACCTTATTACAATACTTAACCTAACCTAAACTAAGGGTTTATGTTCCTAAACCCTACTTTGACAGGCCATATTATTATTATAAATGGAACATTAAAATCTGAAAAGAATTTTCTAAATGAATGTGTTACTTCGCCTAGAATTTCCTTAGAATTTCTTATAAATATCTAAAGATGCCTAACTAAACTATCCTTAAATACCTAAGTACACCCACCGAACTGTTTCTTACGTCACCTAGGGTTCATTAATACAACTCAATAAATAACAATAATCAAACTCCAAAGAATTTATTATATAAAATTAAAAGCCAAATTAAAACCTAAACATAAAATATTATTAGAATAATTTTTATTTTTAATTATGGAAATGATATAGGGAATGCTTCTTAGAAATTATAGTTTCATTTTACTTGTTTTTCTACAAAGTTTAACAACACACATACACGCACGAATACACATATAACGGCTCACGTGTACTACTCTACAGTAGGGTGGTTGTAAAGTCTTGACACTTACATACTGATTTAAGTTCACCACACACACACACACACACACACACATAGTGTGCATGTGCGTGTGTGAGAGAGATCATATGAAGCAACAATGAGTAGTTCCACTAGCACCGTTGTTGTTTTAATAGATTTAATCATATATACTTCATGTGAACACACTTCATTTATACAGACATAATCTAGTAAAATCAATATAAAAGAATGTAGAAAGGTAGATACCTGACTCAAAAGTCTGCTGATCCAGGTGTTCTAGGAAAGGGTATAGTATCCCGAATATTCTCTATACCGGTTGCAAATTGTACAAGTCTCTCAAAACCCAACCCAAAACCTGCATGTGGAACTGCAGAAGACAAAGTTATTATAGATAGATAGATAGATAGATAACCACACACATATAGACTTTAACACCTTGAGCTGCTTATACACATAAATGTTGCATATCAATACTATATATACAATCAAATACACATACAATGTACTGTATGTGTGTGTGTGTGTGTCTATATATATATATATATATATATATATATATAGCGAGAAGAGAGAGAGAGAGAGATACCTGAGCCATATCGTCGAATATCTAAATACCACCAGTAGCTTTCCTTATTCAAGCCAAGCTCATCTAATCGCTTCTCCAGCTTATCTAGTCTTTCTTCACGCTGGCTCCCTCCGATAAGCTCGCCAACCTGTGCATAATGTAATTATAAGTGTGTGTGTGTGTGTGTGTAAGAGAGAGAGAGGAGAGAGAGTGTACTTACTCTTGGGACAAGAATATCCATAGCTGCAACCGTCTTCCCGTCATCATTTTCACGCATGTAAAATGCTTTAATGTCCTGTATATAAATTCATTTAGTAGTTTAATTTACTAGTTAATCATTATACAGAAGTTACTTGTATATCTATGTAGCTATACATACATCTCACAACACACATACACACACAATTTATATATTATATATATAAAGTGTCTATGTTTTTACATTGCTTATGGTTAAATGCCTACCTTTGGATAGTCTGTTAGAATTACAGGACAACCTTCAAAGACTTCTTCAGTAAGATATCGTTCATGCTCACTTTGCAAGTCAATACCCCATTTCACCTGCGAAAACATTCTAGTCATATGAATTATATGTGTGTGTGTGTGTTGTGTGTGTAGATAGATAGATAAATAGCGGGTCTGTATGTGTGCCTGTGCGTGTAGGTGCATATGTAAGTATGTGTATGTGCTGTACAAACCGGGTACTCAAACTTCTTTTTTGCTTTTGAAAGCATCTCAACTGCATCTGTGTATGTAAGGTGCATGAAATCCTTCTCCACCACATCCTGTGTAATGCACATATATAATATATATATATATATATGCACATGCGTGTGCGTGCACACACAGAGCAAATATATATTAATAAGTGAACTCATAAAGGTATGTATATATAAGTATACACACCATCAAGCGTGCTAGAATGCCTTTTTCAATCCATGTATTAAAGAAATCCATGTCCTCTTTGCAATTCTCCAAAATGTACTTCACCTAAGAAAGTATTTGTAGTACAAGCTCATGCATATGTATGTATACTCTATATGTATGTATCCATGCACATGTGTGTGTGTGTGTGTGTGTGTGTGTGAAAGTGTAATATATATATATATATATATATATATAATATTATATATAATATATATATATATATATATATATATATATGCACATGTATATAAGATGGATTGTTACATACTACGTACTGGAGTAGGAAGTTGCACAAGCCATATCATCCCTTAGATCTGAAAATGCCATCTCTGGCTCTATCATCCAAAACTCAGCAAGATGACGAGATGTATTTGAATTCTCTGCTCGAAATGTTGGCCCAAATGTGTACACCTGCATATTTATACATACGTGTGTGTATGTGTGATGTATATATATATATATATAGATGTGTGAGATGTGTCAGGAGATATTTATATATATATACATACAAGTATAAAAAATTAAATTAGCAAAATGTACGTGCATATGTACATCAATTGTATAAATGTGTAATGTGTATACACAAACGCTCTTGTGTATTCATGTATAATATTTACATATGCGTGATCTGAACGTACATCGCACAATGCGGTGGCATATGTTTTCTGCATTTAGTTGACCAGAAAACAGTTAAATATTGCTGGTTTGCCAAAAAAATCCTGCATTAAGACTTTAATATTATTCCGAGAACGTTTTAATGTAATAAAACATTAACTATCTTCAATAGGAATTGTTTGATTATATTTAATAATTAAAAATATGCACTAAGATATACACCTGGGACCAATCTACGAGACCGTCTTGTGTTGCTTGGTATCTTAGGAAAGTGAAGTCTTTGAATCCTCATGAGAACTTGGAACCTGCAAGATACATACATACATACATACATACATACATACATACATACACATACATACATACATACAACATACATACATACATATATATATATTATATATATATAGAGAGAGAGAGAGAGAGAGAGTGAGAGAGAAGGCGGAGAAGAGGAGAGAGAGAGAGAGAGGAGAGAGAGAGAGAGAGAGAGGAGGAGAGAGAGAGAGAGAGAGAGAGAGAGAGAAGAGAGAGAGAGAGGAGAGAGAGAGAGAGAGAGAGACGCACATACACATATAGCACACACACACACACAATTACCAGCGCGTGGTAACGCAAAATTGTTCACCAGCACCTTCACAATCTGAGGCAGTTATAATAGGACTTGCAACCCACACAAAACCATTCTCTTGAAAGAACTTGTGTGTGTTGCAAATGCTAGTGCGTTTCTAACTCTTGCAACCTGTTTTAACAATGCATATTGTTGTATACATTACAATGTACATTATATATTATAAATAATAAGCATCATTAACACATTTATTTAAGTAGTTTTAAAATATATGCTAATTATCTAAGAGTACTCACAGCACCAAAAATATTGTTTCGGTCGAAGGTGTGCTACACTCCTAAGAAACTCCGTGTTTGCCTCTTCTTCTGAACAGGAAATGTTGCAGCATCGCTCCCTCCTATCTACAAAGTAATTAAGTGATATCATGATGGTATATATTCGTGATGTGTGTGTGTGTGTGCACGTGAGTGTCAAGAGAGAGAGACAGAGAGACTATTATTAAACTATATCATATACATATATAGTAGAATATTATAGAAATATGTAACTCTATGTATTTAACTGAACTTACCAGGCTCAGTTTCGTAGCTTTTAACTCAATCTTCTGCTTAGAACCTTGGCTTTCCACTATCACACCCTCCAAGGCAATTGACGCTCCTGTTGCTATTAATCCAGATTCTATCTAAAAACATACATATGTTATATTATATATATATATATATATATTATTGTTATTACACTTACACACACACACATACACAAACAAAGTTAAGCAATTACCAGGTTGAATCCTCGGCATCAGAGTGGACTACTGCCTGCAAATTCGAGACACAGGACCCATCATTCACCTGCAAAACAGCTTATGCTTTATATATATATAATATAAGTATTCTATCGCATTATTACCGAGCTAAACATGTAAGTGAAGTGGGTTCTCTCTCTCATACACATATGCACACGCACGCATTCTGGGTACCTCAATGAAGCTGAAAGCTTTCTGCAAGCGACATGTTCTGACCAACCCTTAACAACAAGCTGCTCTCCGACACGCTCAAGTCCCTCATCTGACCCTCCTTTGATCTCACGAACCCTAATCCGTTTCCTAAACACGGCTTGATCCGAATACACACCTTGTTTAACTGCAGTTTCCGAATCTACACCTGCTACCGATGCGTACGCGTGCACATACCTCGGCCGCTGAATATGAAGAACAATAGGCGCCCTCGCAAACCCTGTCTGAACAAGCTAATGGCCGCCATAGCCAAGAAGAAAACCACCACTAATTTTAAGGCGCCAAACTGAGTAGTATATTCCTTAAGAATATTCAGAGGAATATACCCGGTACAAATTTAATTAGACATCAGTTGAAAATTCTAACAAATTATTTTTAACTCATTTGATAATATATATTGATAAAACTTAACAATTGCTGAAGTTCTTCCCATACCACTCTCTTCTCTCTCTCTTCTCTCTCTATATATATATATATATATGGTTTTAAAAATTCTTAATATTAATGAAACTGATATAACTTGGTAAAATTTCAACTATTAAAAATACCAAGGATATTCCACAATTGTTGTTATTTCCCTTCAAGGATATACCTCTTTATTATCTTCGTATTACTTATTTTACTTATTTTATTTTTATTAATTCTCTTGCTTTTGTTAATTTTCTCAATTATTATATCTCCTATCTTATTTATTATTTTATTGTTTGTGTTTCTGTCAGTTTTAATATTCTTTGCGCTTTTATTGGTTCTTTTTATATTATTATTACTTTTATTTTTAATATTATTGATTTTTAATTATATTACTTATTTTTCTTCTATTTCTTTTACTGCTTCTCCTCCTTTCTTCTTTGACATTATTCACAGTGGAAACAATGGGAATATTCTCAAAGACAAAGGAAGAAAAAGCAAAAAAATAGAAAAATGATAATAAAAAAAGAATTAAAAGGAGAAATAATATAACTGGAACAATAATTAGTCCTAAAAGCCCCATATATATTTAAGTGTGTTGAGATTCACATTATGCATTCAATATATACAAAAGATATGCATATGCATAAAGGATACCTATATGATATCATCGTCTATTTATATAAATATTTTATAATATTTACAAACTATAATAATATGTGTATATTTTGTTATTTGATTACCTAAATGAAGTTACTTAGTGATGTATTTAATATTAGCTCGTTCCAATAACCATTCCAAAACCTTAGCACCTTCAAGCATTTCTTGAGCCTACACAAAACCAGTTAATTAAGTTAATTAATCAATTAATTAATTATATTAAATACTGAATTAATATTGTTAAATAAATATATAAAAGTCCCACATACTTGCTCTCGCACTTTCTTCTCATCGTACTCTTGGTTGTAGCGTTTAAACTCATCAATGGCAGACTTAACTTCGGCTTCAAGCTCCTCGTTTGAGTACTGAATCCGTGATATATATTACATTACTACACATTTAACTCATAACTGTGTGTGTGTATACACACACGCACATATGCATTGTCATAATACTATATTATTTATATATCATTTGAGTATAACATATTCATTTAGTTTACCATAACTATTATATATATATATATATATATTGAAAAGGCAAACCTGAAGCTTTTCAAGCCTGAAAATCTCAGCAACAGCAATAGCTTGCTTAACTGTAGCAGCAATCTCATCATGTTTTACACGTATGAAGTTGTTTACCATTTCCTCACTCGTCAAAGGGCCCATTTGGTTCTTGTCAAATTTGTGATTTATCTGTAATTAAATAAATATAATTAATATATCACATATATACGTATAAGTGTATTATACATATTGACGTCTTTTTCTTTTAAAACGTCGTCTGTGTCCATATATACGTGTATAGATTGATCTTTCATGAGAAACGTAATATAATTGAAAAGATTAATTAATTATGTATTAGTAAACTAAATTATAGCTTAAAATAAAAGGCTTACATGTAACTCCATTAGTTTAGATGCATAGATTTGCCGCCCCTGATCCTCAAGTAAAGACTTTGGTACTTCAATGTTTGTAATCTGCACAAAGAAGTGGCGGACATATTATACACACACACACACGCACGCAATTATATATATATTCGTATACCTTCGCCAACTCCTGAATAACAGCGGCTTTAGCTGCATTTTTCCTATCGTTCTCTTCAATAAGCTGGTGCTTTTTCAGGAGTTTTTCTCTAACCTGCAACTCTTACATACTTGTATTACATATACACATATATACATATATACATGCTGTATATATTTATATATACTGTATCCAAGCTAGATTGATCTGCAGAAATGCGTATGAATATACATGCCCAAGATAGTATAACAGACACACACATACATACATGTTTATATATATGAATATTGTAGTTTACCTCATCCACTGTTTTGCAACCTTCGTAAAGTTTCTCTGCAATGTCATCATTTAATTCTGGTATAATCCTGGAAAATATCTCCTTAATATCCACCTGAACAGAAAGCAGCCCACATATAATCACATGATCGGTATATACAGACAACATACACAAATACGTACTATATGATTGGTATATACACACGTTCTACCAGTACACATTTGTGTTTTGTAGATATACATACATATATATATTCCTGTGGTATATGCAAACACACATTACAATACCAATGTGTCCATAGTATATATGACTATTGGTATATATATTGGTATATCTACGCCTACATATGACACATTATATATATTCATACATGTTATATATTCTATATAGACATTGCTGTATGCATTGCGTTGCTATAATATGTAGAAACATATATATGTATATACACAACAGTGCTAATATAATCTGTGGGTATTTACAACACAATATGTTACCCACAACATTACACACATTATTTTCTGTATGCACATGTTAATTGGTGTATTTTGATATGCTTACGGTAAAGCGTGCTTTAATATTACGTAGTTGCTCCTGGTTCCAGTCTGGGGGAAATGTGATGTCAAAAGTTCGACTCTCACCACCTTTTTGTCCCATCATGTTCTCAATAAGTCCGGGCATATACAGACTATCAGCCGTATCCAAACTAAAACCTGAAATATTAAAAATATAAATCTTAATAGTCAATACTAAATATCAATAATTATTACTATTATATACATTTAGTATATATCTCGTGTGTGTGTGCGTGTGTGTCTGTGTGTGGGGGAGGTTGTACCTTTCTGTGTGCAAGATAAGATTTTGTCACCAAGTGTATCATCTTTGTTTACACGATCAGCTGTGATGTCGATTATAGCCACGTCTTTCATCTGTCAAACAATTTATAATTACAAAAAGAACCAAATAATATTCATTACAATGGCAGATATTAAAAAATAATTCTAACCTGTGCATGTTTGGTACAACACCTCTCTCCCTCTCTCTCTCCCCTCTCTCTCCCTCCCTCCCTCCTCTCTCTCTATGTGTATATATGTACGTGGAAATGTGTATTTATATTACCTGTAAACCACGGCCTATTACGACTCGCAAATAACCATTGTCCTTGAGACGAAAAGCAAGTTCATCTTCGGCAGCTTGCTTCACTGCCTCTTCATCACGCGATTCTACTTCAATATTTAGATTTTTATATGCGTCTTTAGATGTCCACTGAACGTCTGGTATTACCTCCACTGCCACAATATAGCTAAACAAGTTTAAACCATTTAGATTAAAACTCTTAAGAAAAGATTAATTGACAATTACCAAAATGGCCCTACGCACCACAAACGTTGATAATATTTACACATGGTTGAAGAATAGATATACACATGCATATCAAATACATTATACATTATACACATAAGTACGTATAACTGAGGGGCCATTTTAGTAATTATCTTAAATAGAAGTACCTTAATGGAGAATTGGGTGTGAAAGCAGCCAGTAACGACTCGAACCTTGTCACGATCTGCTCAGTGTCCTTCAATGCCCGTTCCAGCCACCTTCAGAGAAATAAATAAATAATAACATTATTGTACAACTTATAGAGTATGTTATATATTGAACTTCAAAGATTGACGTGTATATGTGTGTAAATTATTGCATTCATGTATTAATCTACAAGACACATCATTTATCAGTAAATGTATACATATGTAGATAGATAGATAGATAGATATACACACACATATCTTTATACACACACACACACATGAATGCATATAGTGTATATATGTGTTTACTTACAGATGCCATGGCTTCAGGTAAGGTTTTCTCTAGAATCACTTTGATGGTCTCAGACTCTACACGCTTTTGTCCAATTTGACTCAATAAAACCCATTCTGGAACTTTGCCTGGACGGAAACCTTTCACCTAATAAACAAGTACGTTATGTGTGTGTGCGTGCACATATACATATATAATGTCAAGATTACGATATATTATAAGTAATACATATAATACATAGTATAAAACATGCTTTTTATTATTTACATACCTGGACCTTCTTGCTGAAATCCATTAGCGTTTCATCATATATTTCCTTGCATAGTTTGCCTGGAACTCTTACTTTTAACCGCACCTGTAGAATTTTATTTAAGTACGTTTAATACTAGCATAAAAATTAAGTAATAAAACTAAACTGGAATTATATTGATATATATTAGCATTAAATAATTAAATATTTGTATATTAGCATAACTAGAATCGTAGTTACACGCGCACACACACACACACACACACTATTTATATGTTACTTAAATATAGTATAGAACTCAAATGTTCAGTTGTGCTTAACTATTTGATAAAAGTAGAATATACTCATACAAACTAAATGAATTTCTAAATTGATATAGTTTAGATCACAATATATATAATCTCACTTCCAGTATACAGTCCTTAATACTAGTTATAACTAACTTAAAATATTAAACGAAGGGAGAGAACAAATAGAAAACTTATATTTACCATAAAGAAATTTTTGATGTATTTCCGCATATTAGAGCATATATATTATTAAAATTTGCTAAAATGATTAAATTGTCCATATTTTTTAATATACAGTGCATAATTGACAATAATAATTATATTAAAATGTGCATACCCGGGAATTTCCATCATTTTGGGTCTCCTGAACTTGAAGACCTTTGGCCGTAGTAATTATCTGAGGAGGAGAAGGTCTGCAGTGGCCGTGGCGTATATTCGCATTGTTCTTGAGCATATTCTCCTCAAGAACACTCGCTTGTTTAATCCCTGCCTCCTCGAATTACATACAAATACAGATTGAAGATTAGATGAAGTACAAGGCGGCAAATTCAAATTCAAATTCGAATTCAAATTGCTGCTCATTGTACTTGCCGGCATTGCCTGCATTCTTCCTCAAACAAAAAAATCTCCAGAAGATAAGCATAAACCCTAACAAGATAATTATTTAGCCCTATTAATTTAACTTTTAAAATCGATTTAAAATAGAGCAGATAATAAATTTCTTATTTAAACTATATATATAATTATAATATGTAAATGGATATGGTATATAAATTTAAACATGTATACGATGTATATATATAATAAAACTTATATCTAATGACAGAATTAAACTTAAATTTAGTTCAGTTCATAATTATAAATAATTAACCTACTTGGTTAGTATATACTGCAGTAGTGTATTATAATTGTTCACATTATAGTGATACTAAAATACTAATATATTTAGTAACTAAGGTTATATAGTTATTTGGTATATAACCTTCCATGGACCATTTTGTCATAGTTATAACACACACACACAATGTATGTGTATGTGTGTGTATGTATGTCTGTATGTATCTCTCTCTCCCTCTTCTCTCTCTCTCTCTCTCCTCTCTCTCTATGTATATATATATATATATATATATGTAGATATATAGATATACATACATACAGACACACACACACATACATATATATAATCTGGATATATAGTAACATTCCATAACCATATAATGTGAAATATGTAAACATGAATACATAAACTTTTAAATATTGTTTATATTTATCTCTCAAATACAAAAAATAAGAGTTCAGATCCTTGTGTAAACTTATTTACATACATATATTATTAATGTAAATGATACTACCAGAATTATTTTAAAAAAAAATAAAATTAAGATTAACTCATCTAAATACGTAGTCCTTTTCAAGTGCAGGCCTTGTGCGCTTCCTGCGAGCAACAGGAGGTTTTGTATATATGCGATCAAAGCTGTCTCCATTATCTCACCGGAACTCGAGCACTCTTCCATCTTATGCAACAAAGTCGTCCGGTGCATTCTCAACCCGGCAAAACCCACACAAGCAGCTCCGACCACCAACACCAACACACTGCCACCGATAACCAAACCCGCCGTCAGTCTCATACTTGAACTGTGTGGATGGTTTCTATGAGAGCGAACCGGTAAAGACCTCGACCGTGACGGTGACGGCGCCGGTGATGGTGACGGAGACGGTGATGGACTGGGCGAGAGACTCTCTCCAGTGTCATTGCTCCAGAAATTAACAAGACTTACATCCCAAGCTCATACAAGGAACACACATTGACGTACGTCATCTCGGACACCGTGGTGTTACGTTACCGTCGAATAACACACACATTGCCGGGTTGGACCTGCTTGAGTCGGACAACGGGAAGATAGGTACCCGGACAGTGATCGGTTCTCCGAGCGGTACCACCTCAATCTCATCCCATTCTCGGCATATGCCTTAACCCCAACTACCGGACCGATAATCGACATCCGTTCCCCGGACAGTAACCTGAGAATCTCACAGTGAAGAACCTGTATATGAACACCACATACTCCAGTAGTGAAGATGTGAAAGATAGCCTGGGAGGTATTATAAACTCATTGAAGATGAACCCGCGGTGCTGTAAGCTTCCCGTCTTCAGCCGCACTACCTGAACTGTGATGCCCGGCTGCAAACCGAGAGGCAGCGGTACGTCGTATACCGTCCCCGTGTGCGGTCTCAGCAGTGCCTGGAATGCATGGTAACGGATCAAACTGTCAACCTTGCGGACTACTTCCTCCGGGGTCGAACTGAGCGGCATATTCAGGCTCTGCTTGAGCTGCTTGAACATCTGGATTCTGCTCCTGTGTAGAATATAACAAGAATCGAGAGAAGTATTAACCAACTTACACTCATCTGCTATGTACTGTACCTGTGTGTATTGACCATGGTGTGTGTGTCCTCTCGTCTTGAGATTCATATGTATTCATTAGTTAGGTGCGGATACGGCAAAGGGTACAGTTATAAAGTGGACCTGTATTTACTGCACTTTACTAAAAGCCTGCAAAACTTCTTACCATGTGCGGTTAAATGAACGGGTATATTCTTAGTACACATCAAGGGAACAATGTATGATATATACAGAGCAACAGACATTCATATGTGTGTATATGGTCAAAATCTAAAATTTGATTGTATATTACAAACTTAACAGCTTCCTCTTTGTAATCTCCTTAATGAGCATCATAAACATCATCAGCACACAGGTCTGCTATGTGTGAGAACACGTGCAAATATAGATCTCAGTTATACGTCATAATGCCGGTAAAGAACACACACACGTCTCTCTGTATTATGTGTGTGAACTAATTACTACAGCAGAGGAACTACTTAAAAAGAGAGTTAACAAATTGAAGTGAAAAAGAGTATAATACAGAAATAAGCATTTCATTATATCTGTACGAACCTTATTATGTTTTGTGCTAATACTTCGTTTAAAGATGTACGTATCACCAACGTCTAGTGTCCAAACCCCACTGAAATCCCAGAAGATCCCACAAAATCCCATGAGATCCCAAAATCCAATGAACAAACATAGAAGTGAAAGCATGAACATTCCATTAAGAATATGCCAGTCCGTCATGTTGGTTCAGTGGTCTCAGGAACACGCTAATAACTGACGGTGTGTGTGTGTGTGAGAGAGAGAGACAGACAGACAGACAGAGAGAGCAGAAGCACCTGTATGCGTATTTAAGTGCTCATATGAAGTAGTTTAGTAAAAGTCCATATACATGCAATACGTATAATTTACATATAAACATGTATAAGCAACTAGACGAACCTTTACTTGGCGATATACTTGTCTATCACATTGGTAAGTGTAGTCTCAGGAACACATCCAATAACAGTGTCCAGTCTTTCGCCTTGGTTGAAGATCATGCAAGTGGGGATGCTCCGTATGCCCAGCTCCGTTGCAGTCTTGGAGCACTCGTCCGTGTTCACCTTGTAACACTGATCCTTCCCTTGTATTTCTCAGCTACATTGTCTATTTACTGGTCCAACATCCTGCAGGGTCCACACCATGGCGCCCAGAAGTCCACCAGGACGGGTAAGTCCGACTCCAGTACCAGTGTCTTGAAGCTCGCGTCGTCTACCACACCTGCTGTTACACATAGTGTAAATCAATATCATGTGTCTGTGTGTGTGTGTATACTAACATATACATATGTCATACATATGCTGCATAACATGCATATATACAATATAATATGTAATATTATACTCCGTCATTAAGTATCTAGTTCACGTATGCTAGATGCATTATAAGTTTGCCGCACTGGAAACCGATATATACACGTCTGAATCTATCCGCGTATTGTTGCATATATTACATGAACATAGCAGATATATGCATACATACATAGAAATATATGCACGAATACAATATACAATATGATTGTCATCGACATACGGCTTATCCTGTCTTTCAGATATCTGGAATTCCCTTTATATAGAGAATAACGCGTACATATGAATGTGTCTATATACACCCATTTACACATATGTTATAATATTATATAATATTACTAGTACCAATAAAAATAACCATTTTTATGAGGATTTTATATAGAACTCTAAAACATTACAGTAATATAGAAAAAACGCACCTGTAGAGACTTCTTTGGTTTCAGAGACAATACAGGCAGCTGAGAATCGACGCTTCTGTGCAGATTTCAAGCTCGCGGTCTTCCTCCAGGACGATTGAAGTCGCCTGGAGGACGGATTTGATAAGAATGCAGATGTAATTGGCCTGCTCGAGGAAGAACACGATCCGGCACTTACTGTGCCCAAGAATCCTAAAACTCCCACATTTATATCTGATCTATACACATATTCCACGCGTGCATACAAATAGCATGCGCACACACATACGCACCTCCGGCATCGACAACAATCGCCATTCTTCCTCCTGCTCCGTGTTTGACCTAAACAAAACTGGGGATATGAGATTTTGGATGATGAGCGAATGGATGACGTACACGTGGCCAATCCTTCGGTCGCATTGGCTCTCAAGATCTTGTGGCCAAGGTGAAGTGGAATAACGAACGAATCTGAACCGTTGAATCTTTAGCGGCTCAGATCGCACTTCACGACACGTGCTTCCGTTTACCATTTATTATTTATGTTACACCAGTATATTCTTATTTCAATCACGTATCAGGATAAGACGGTCGTGTGACGATTCCTCTTCCCACGCGTATGTATATAAGTTATTTCCACGCAGCTGAACACCGTAGGTATACGACGTACATATGAAAGAAGCGGAAGAAGAATACGAAGACATGGAGTGCGATATGGAATCCGATAATATGGAAGAAAATATTACGGAATGCGAGAAAGAAGATACTATGGAATGCAATATACAAGATGATATGAAATGCGAATGCGATAAACCAAAAGATATAGAATGTGAAGAGGTAATAACTATGGAAACAGATTTTTCAGAGATTGTAGAGAGGTTGAGGAACATACTTGGGTCGCTTCGGATAACCAAAGTTTTAGGTGTGAAAAGGAGGGAAGTGAAACCAACTAGGATCCGGCCACGTGTCAAACGGAGCAAATCGCTGCTGAAAATTGAAGGGAAGTGTAACAGCAATCCCCTGTGGTTAGCATGCCATAACAGCTCCGACAAATACACAAACACACACACACATACACCACACGCACGTACGCACCCTACTCAGTGACTTTGTGAGACTTCTTCTCGTGGGTTTCATTAATTAATAAACTTTGAAGAATTTATACATTTAAATTTATATAAGTAACTTAAAGTTTTTATCATGTATAGAATATATACTAAAAATCCCTTAATTAAGTTCTAATTTAGCATTTAATAAATTTTAATTGTACCAAAATGTATTAATAAGATTTAAAATATGGTTCTAATGTAATATATTAATTATATGTAATAATGCATGTGTGTTGTGTAAAAATGGATTCTTAACATGCCTATCTAATACCTTAATTAAGGTGAAATACATGTGTTAATTTAAACTATATAGATTATATATTAAATTATACATTATATTGATAATTTAGTTAACACTTTTTTGTTTTACTTATAATTAATTATTTTTTTCTAATCATGTTTATTTATCCATTACTACATTAGAAAGTGTGTATCTTTTTTACCTCAAAAGATAGTTGAAGTTCATTCAAAATAATATAAATTAAATTTAACTTATTATAAACTAAACAAAAATATAGTAGCATTCTTATGTACAAATTGTTTAACATTTGATGGTAGAGTATATAGTTAGGCTTCTTAATAAAGATTAATATTTTTCATTGAGACTTTATAATTATGCAAATATTCAAATTGTTAACTTATAAAATATTAGATCAAATAAATTATGAAAACATAAATAAACCACGAGAGAGAGATTTTTAAAAAAACAATTCTTTTTATTAAAACATCTCATCTTTCTTTGATATTAGTTTGTGTGTGTGTGTGTGGTGTTATTAATATAATATAATATGTTTGTGCATATTTTGTACTTGTATCTGCAATCAAAAGAATAAGAAGTTTTATTCATTTCAATTGTTTTATAAATATAATTATGTTTCATAAGTGCATAATTTATATTAAACATTATAGTGTTAATATGTGTCTATACAATATATACACTGTTATATAAACACATTGTAAGCAAGTTTTTTCGATAAGTTATATGTATGGTTCAAGATAGAAATATAATGATATATATACATAAATATATTACACATGTATGCATGTACATAGTTGCGATCGTATATTATACAGTAATAGTATATATACTTCATTACATCTAGTTTAAATATTAGTTTGAAACTAATTACTTGTGAAAGGCTTAAAATTATATTGGGGCTTACATTATTCTTAAGTAATTCAATGTTATATATTTTAGTTATGCAACTTATGATGACATAGCATTAAGTTTTAAAAACATTTTAATATATTTTAACATATAAATTTTTAATATGAAGAAATTCATTTTTATATTTATACCCTAAAAGGCTAACTATCCATGAAGTTATAATTAAATTTTAAGCAAGGATTAATGAAGTTATAAAAGCACATGTAATATATTATTTTTAAATAAGGGAATCACAAAATACAAGTAACATACCTAATAATTATTAGATGAGTTTTTAATTTTCAATTAATAGATGTGCATATTAATATATTTTAATATTTTATTTTTAATTTCTTTACTTTAGTTAATAAACTCATTAAAACCAAATCAAATGGATTGAGGACAAGATAAAATGATGAAGAAATAATATAAAGATAAAAAATAAGTTTTAAGAATTTAAAATCTTAAAATAAAAAATAAAATAGTTAAATTAAGGTTGAGAATGAAAAAAAAAAATTTGGAAATACTTAAATGGTTATAAAATGTCATAATTGACATTTAAAAGTATTAATTAAAGAATAATATGTAACTAATCTAAAATAATTAAATGGTATTATCACTTTTTATTATGAAATTATTATTAAGGAAGTACAAAAACAAGTGGTTCCACAAATAACTTTAATTCCAAGTTTATTTCACTTTTGTATTATGAATTATATTTATAAATGCCTATGTTGATCTCTTTTTTTTTTGTATTTTTTATAAAAAATAATTATATAACAGCCGTGTTATTTAATGTTATATGTAGTACTAACATTGTTAATTCTATCTAATTAATATCTTAAGAGTGATAGTGCAAAGATTTTAACTTGTTAAACCCAATCTTATATTTATAAATGTAGATGACACATTTAATAATATTTGTTATTAGTACTAAATGTCCATAAGTATGTATGTATATGTGTGTGTATGATATATATTCACTTTTATCTAAAATGAGCTTTTTTTAATTGTGCTTATAGATAATTATATATTCATATTGTTAAGCAACCAAGCTAAAAATAAATTCTTTATTTTCTTTTATACACATAGACTGTGTATAAGTGAAAGAGATAATTATCTTAATGGTAATGCTTTTATGTTATTTATTATAAAGATACAAATGTTTAATTTGGACATTCATGTATATACTAAAATGTCTTAAATTATTGCTTGTCTAAAAACTAGAAATCTTATTTTGTTTATATTTTTATTATATTTATAATATTCTGAATGAATTACAGAATTATTTTTAAATAATGAATATAATTGAAATGTGTGCATGAATAGCATATACAACATTAGAATCAAGGACTACATATGCTCAACTTATTAAGTAAAATAATATATACTTTATATTTTGGAATGAATAAAATAATATTATAATATAATATGTTATATATATTAAATATACCAAAATAAAATAATATGTTATATATATATATATATATATATATATATATATATATATATATATATATGTTTTAATAAAAATATTATTTATTATGTAAGCATATATATGCTTACATAATAATTAATATTTTTATTGTTCAATATGTGAACCTACATGTGAAGTTGCAATATGTTTATATAATAATATAAAATTATTTATTTTCATGAGTTAGAATCTTATATAAGATTCTCAACCATGAAATAAGTAAAATGATTATAAATTCATCATAATTATAAATTAAAATAAATTAAATTATAAAAAATTAATGAAATTATATACATTATTATGTTACTTATAAATTTGAGAAACCATAAAAGTATTATCATTCTTTTCTTATTATATTTATAAGAATATTGAATCAAGATTTTAAAATGTACTTTTATCTTTAAGAATATACTTTTTGTTTTAAAGTAATAAATATAAAATAAGTAATATAGTCAAAAGAAAATAATACCCAAAAAGGAATATTAATACTAAAAGAATTAATAAATATTAAAACTATTAAAAAACACGATAAATTTCTAAAATAAAAGATAAAAAAAAAACATTAATTAAAGAATTAAAAAAAATAAAAAGATATTTAAATGTAAAATTTAATATATAAAGTACGTTGAGATTTACGACCTATTATAAATATTAAATTTTAAAATTTCACTCCATAGAGATTATTATTGATTCCCTAATAATACTTATATAACATCGTTTTACAACAAATTATGTCATTGTATGAAATTTAATTGATTAATAATAAGTGTTTACATTTAACTTGTAATAGCACATTGATTATAAATCATAAATATATTACATGTGTGTAAGTAAATGTAAGTACATATCATTGTCCAAACAATAGTATCACAAATAAACAAATCAAATTTATTATATATTTGTAGATGTCTTTAGTTTAATACTTAATTAAATAACTAATGTATATTAATTCAAAATCTTTAGTAACCCGTGAACATAATTTAACATGAACAAATTAATGCATATATTAATTTGTTTTAAATAATATTATGTTCAAAATGGTCAATAATTTACCTTCTTCTTATGAGCCAATAATAATTATACTGAAATCCATATTTTTCACATTTGGCATTGTGATTTAATTAAATGAATAAGTATACTTATTCTCAATACATAATTATTTTCTTTTCATATAATATTTAAAGAACATTCCTTCCACTTAAAGATGGCCTTTGACTAATTAATAATATATATATGTGTGTGTGTGTGTGTGTGTGTGTGTTTATATACACAACATTATCGGGTTTCAGTACATGCATAGATATTACTATTTTCACTAATTTATAATATAAATATTTTCATGTGACATATATATTCTGATGATTTAACAATTCTATGTAGTCAAACATGACTATTGAGTATTCACCTTAGTAATATGATAAACTATACATTTAAAAGTTTTTAAAGTTTTAATTAAGAACATTTATATATTTTAGAATAAGAATGAGCTTATAAAGATTTATCTTTTAGTAATTCAAAATTGATTAACATGTTTAAAATTAAAGTGATTAAGGTAATTATGAAAAATTTAAAACTATTAATAAATTTTAAGCAGAATTCACAAAATATTGATACCAGTGTGCAAATTCTGATAATTTTTTAGTTTTACTTTTAAAATGAGAGAATGAATTATTGAAGGTATATAAAAACATATATATTATGCAATGTAATATAATATTAAACATATAAAATGCAATATATAATAGAAACATACAATTGAAAGAGCAGATATATAAAATGAAATGTCAGATACTATTCATTACAAAAACCCTGCTTATATACAGGAGACCTCCTGCCACGTGGCACACATGCGACACGTGGCGCTGACACATGGGGCCAGATCACCACCCATGTGTCACTACGCATGTGCGTATATACACATGCGTATATACGGTATGTTACCTAATATACAGTATCTTACATTATCCTCCCCTCTGCGGTTGTGTAGATGGTGATGGATCTGATGGTCCTGGATCCGTGTGAGCTGGGCCATCTAAGGTATGACCAAATGTACTCAACGAGTCTCGAACGACAAACCGTTTCATTCGAACCACGTGAACTATCTCAACCTCATGAGATCCCACCAACTTACTTGATATACCTGAGGACCAACCTTTCGGAGTACTCGGTAGGGACCAAGCCACTTGTGTAATAAACCAGTTGCAAGCCCAGGTGCAGTCAGCTTGGGAAAACGTACCAGGACTAAGTCACCGTCAGCAAAATCTGGTGGAATTTGATGTCGTGCATTGTAAGAAGATTGCTGCCGCATTTGAGCTCGACCAAGATGTTCAGCAGACTCTGCACGCAGAAGAGGCAAAACATCCAAATGTCGAGCCCACATCTTTGCATCCTCGGCACGTGGCAGATTCGATGATAACCCCAATTCACTAGGCAACTTAGGATCATATCCATACAATGCCTTGAATGGAGAGATACCAATCGAACTCTGAATGCCTGTTACATAAGCAAATCTCAAACATCGCAAATACCAATCCCAGTCCGTGTGATTGAAGTTCACATACTTCGAGATCATACCCTTGAAGGTCCGATTCAATCGCTCCACCAAACCATCAGTTTGTGGATGATACGGAGAGGCAAATGAATGTTTTACCCCTAACCTCTCACACAACACTCGGAATACCTCTGCAATGAAAGCGGGGCCATTGTCTGATAACATCCGCTCTGGACAAGAATGCTGCAAAACCACATTATCGAACAGAAACAAAGCTGTTGACATGGCAGTTGCATCCGGAAGAGCACCAACCTCCACCCATCGAGTTAAATAATCAGATACAACATGATGTACTGGTTACCTTGAGAAGAACGTGGAAAAGGTCCCATTAAATCCACTGCAATTAACTCAAAAGGGCGAGAGACATTGATGGATTCCAACACCCCATGGCCCGAGTCGTAGAGGAATTCCGAGTTTGACAAGTGGGACAGCTTTGAATATACCTGATCACATCACCACGCATGCTGGCCAATAAAATGATCGCGCAGCTTCTCCAACACTCGTTGGTGACCAAGATGACCTCCAACAATAGGTGAATCATGATATGCTCGAAGAAGGTGTGGAACATATGTAGAGGGTACAGCCAAACGCCATCTGTCCTCTGGATTTGTCCCAATAAAATACAATAAACCATCCTGAAGTCGAAACTGAGCATGATATTGTCGAAACCGAGGTTCGGAAGACGGATTGCAAACGCATCGCGTAATTGCCTCGTCCATGGTTCATGTTTTTGAGCATCCTGCCACTGTTCCAAGGATGGTAAGTCGGCATCGAATACCTGAGGGGCTTGTATCAAACCGAACTGCAGCTACTGCATGAGCAGGCAAAGTGGAATCGGAGAGGGGTGCTCGAGAAAGTGCATCCGCATCCACCATTGTTCGCCCAGGCCTGTGCACCACCTTAAAGTTATATACCTGGAGACGTAATGCCCATCTGGCTACGCGACCCACTAAATTCTTCCGTTTTAATAAGGAAGTGACAGCAGCATGATCACACTCCAAAAGTTTCACTCCCATGTAAGTAGGCATGAAGTCGTTCAAAACCCCAAACAGCAGCAAGGCATTCTTTTTCAGTAGTGGAATAATTCCGCTCAGCCGGCGTGAGTACTCGACTAATGTAAGCCACCGGGTGTCGAATTGAAGAATCCACAGCATCAGTTTGCATCAATACACCACCAATACCAACATCTGAGGCATCTACTCGTAAAATGAACGGACGAGTAAAATCTGGGTATTGAAGCAATGGTGGAGTTGTCAGGAACTCTTTTAACTGGTCAAATGCCTGCTGACACCTGCGAGTCCACCTGAAAGATACCTGTGGACGAACTAACTCCCGAAGAGGGGCAGTTCGATCAGTGAGATGATCGATGAATCGACCCAAGTACTGCACCGTGCCCAAGAAACGTGGACTTCCTGTACTGTACGGGGACGAGGGAACTCTCGAACAGCTCGCAACTTCATTGGATCCACCTGTAAACCCTCTCGAGATATACGGTAACCCAAGTAAGTGGTGTCGGTCGAACCAAACACACACTTTTCAAGTTTCAACTTCAGGCCAACTTCTCGAAATCGATCAAGAACGCGCCGTACATCACGAATGTGATCCTCCCAAGAACCAGACCCATGAATGAGCACATCGTCGATAAAATCGGCAGTGATATCAGGCATATCGGAAAGAAGCTCATCCATCATGCGTTGAAAGGTGGCAGGAGCTGAAGTCAATCCAAAAGGCATGACCAAAAACTCGTAAAGACCAAATGGTGTCCGGAAGGCCGTTTTTGGAATATCCTCCTCAGCCATAGGAACCTGCCAATATCCTGATGCCAAATCCAACTTAGTAAACCATCGACTCTGACCCAAACGATCTAATAGATCGGCAGAGTTCGGAAGTGGATAGACATCTTTGATGGTAACATCGTTAAGAGGTCGGTAATCCACACAAAATCGGAGAGATCCATCAGGCTTGGGAACCAAATGAGGTTCACATGCCCATGGACTCCGTGACGGACGACACACTCGTTTACCAATCATATCAGTAACAGCTGTTCGCATGGCTGATAACTCCTTTGGTGACCTGCGTCGAACCGGGACTTTGAAAGGCTTTGCATTGCCGGTGGGTATACAGTGTCGAGTCTTCACACGTGCACCTTGGGACAGATCAAATTTGAACAAACTTGCATACTGTTTCTTAAGTTGTTCGATGCAGTGTGCTCGACACTCAGGTGACGGATCCGGCATTTGAACCTGTTGAGATGAACACCACCCAAGACCGGAATCAAAGGAGCTGTATGCGTGATACAAACAGCAACAAACTTCTCTGGACGTAAAGGAACAGACTGCAAAGACACAGACTCCAAGCGTAATACAGGAGGAGAGAGTGAAAAATCACATGTACCTTTCGACTGCTTTAACCAATCACATCCCAGAATGATGTCAAAGACCTGGGAAGGGACAACCCTAAGAGACCCAGAGGGAAACTTACAGTTGGCACCCATAACCAGTGTAGTCGAAGTGGTGTACTGTGATACTGCACGAGACTGCCCATTACCATATAAAATGTGCAAGACCTTATGCTCGTCTCAAGGGTAATGAGCACCGATGCGCCAGAGAAGTAGTTATGGAAGACATGCTAGATCCTGTATCCACAAGTACTGTGACTGAAACATCATTCACTCGTGCAGAAAATGTGAAAACTGGATGATTTGGTGGAACTTGCAACCCTTGATATGCATAGCGAAAAAAGCATGGAGGTGGAGTTTCCATCGCACGGGATCCCTCCGTCGCCCGTACGATTACTGGTTTTCCGCAACAGATCCACCCGCAAGAGAAGCGTCATCATCTGGAAGCTCATCATCAGACATAATGGCCGCCACAGGTACACCATCCGGAACATATGGTCGCCAGCCTGGATGTGGTGGACGCCAATCAGGATACACATCGCATGCCCGCCAAGTATGTCCAGGTGCCCAACAGGCCCAGCAGTGAACTTGATTGGGTTGACCTGCATTGTTCCGATTTCCTGTCACGAATCCGTGGATTTTGACCACCACGGGCAGGAACTGGAGCAGTGCAGGACGATTTCGTGGAGGTGGTCCACGGGGTGGGCCCCGAGGTCGACCACGAAAGGCTTGTCGTGCGGCACATATACAGCAGCGTCAACCTCCATTGGATTAGCACGCTAAATAGAGGAGCAGGTAACCCAAGGGGACCACAGCCCTCACCAGGCACCAACTCAAATCGTTGAGATAGTGCAAAAGCCTCCTCCAATGTAAGAGCAGATATATAAAATGAAATGTCAATACTATTCCATTACAAAAACCCTGCTTATATACAGGAGACCTCCTGCCACATGGCACACATGCAACACGTGGCACTGACACATGGGGCCAATCACCACCCATGTGTCACTACGCGTGTGCATATATACACATGCGTATATACGATATGTTACGTAATATACATATCTTACACAATTTCTTTTAATTTTGAAATTAGTAATATTGTTTTTAATGTGTAATAAATCTGAACCATTCAAGCCCTTTTTTACACTGATGCATCAAACCGTTCTTAATTTCTTCCAGGGTATTTACATACATACATATACATAATACTGTATACATACGCACGGTCACCACACTCACACGCACGCACACACACACACACACACACAAGACAGAAAGGGTTAAACAGTTGAATCAGGAGATATCCATAGCACAAGTTAAGAGATTCGATGCTATCTTGGAGTTGATAACTCATTCTGAAAAAACAAAAGAGAAAAAGAATGTGTGTGCGCGCGCGCGCGCGTGTGTGTGTGTGTGTGTGAGAGAGAGAGAGAGAGAGAGAGAGAGAGAGAGAGAGACTGTTACCTCTAACTGCTTCAGTTCCTCAATAATTTCGTCTTCTGGTCTGTAGAGCAGCTCACATACTCGCCAAATCTGTCATTAAGACATGCTTAACCCATATACAAAAGAATATGCCTCGTATATTAATATATATGTGTGTGTGTGTGTTTTATAAATGGGCGATTATGAAAATGTGTACGAAGAATCATCAGACCTCACCAATAATCTGATTTCTACATATTATACGTATTTATAACAATATAAATTGAAACTTGAGAACACACACACACACACACACACACCTGTAGAGTGCTACCCCCTTTTGAGTCAGTGGATAGACTAGCAAGCGTCCATTGTTCAAGCGGATTCCAGTGGAAATCAATAATTTGGTCCCTGTACAATTACATACTTACACCGTGATTACAACTAAACCACTTAAGCTAATTAATCTTGTAGAGAGAGATTTTACCTATGTCCAGCATGTTGGAAGAACAGTCCATCTGGATGCTTCTTTTCCGTGGTTACGTTTTCATTCATCTGTCATATAAATGTTTATATACATATATATACATACATACACTATACACACACACATAGTCACACACAAACATAAAAATTGAATGCTTACTTTTTCATAATCCCATATGTTCAACACAGCATCGTCTCCCGAGCTAGCAAAAACAGAAGCTTTGGCCGGACACCACTGCATTAAAGAATAATGTATTATATACAATGTAATTAACATTATGCATATCCTTGATATAACTATACTTATTAATGTACATATGCACACACATACAAACGCAACATACATTGACACATACCTGCACGCATAAGACTGATGATTTGTGGCCTTCAAACTTCTTAAACTGAGAACCAAGCTTCCGTCGATCGAACAACCTTACAGATTTATCAGCAGAACTGTGAAGGTAAACATTGTTAAATCATAATATTAGCTAAAGTAAAATATAATATATACCATACAACATAATACACAATAATAACATAGCATTTAAGTATACAAGTCTCTATATACCCTGTCAATATGTAGTTCTCCTCATGTGCGTTCCAATCCACGCAATGTACATCATCATCATGTGCATTCGTGACCTGTCATTAATTAAGCAAATTAAGATAATTAAATTAAATATAATATAAGTAAATGCTTATAAGTACCTTTGCAGCAGGGGTACTACCTTGCCTACTATCCCATAAAATAAGTGAACGATCGTCACTTACGCTACAAAACTCATGTGGTCTGCATATACGTTAATAAAATTATAAAATGTCCGTGATGTGTACATTAGAACTAATAAGAGAATTATATGTTTTTACTTTAGTATCCATCAGATAATAACTATATATATAACGTTAAACAGACCTTGAAGGCCTGAATTGAACATCTTCAACATTTTTGGTTGTGACCCCTGAAAGTGCCTGTACATATACACATAAGTGAGCACAGACATACACATGGCTGTATGTGTGTTACATTATTTATCTGTATGTATATGTGTGCATGTATATACACATACCCGTAGGTGGAACGTGTGGTGTGGTAGATTTAGTAAAATAACCTCCACTGTTTAAAAGTTTGCCTTCCTGGTGTTTAAGTGTTCCCATTGGCTCCTTAATGTCCCAAAGAAGCACGTGGCGATCTTTTCCTGCAGAAAACACACCACACAATAAAATAAAATATATTCAACAAAATACCTGTGTTCATGTATGTATGAAGTGGGTGCATATGCGTGTAAATGTCTGTGTGTGTACACATAAAAAGCACTATGCACTCTCAAACACATACCTCCAGATAACACTAGCTCAGAGGACGGGCTTAATGCAAGAGCATATTCAGCATTTGCAGTGTGCCCCATCAAATACCTGTATGGCACTAGTTAAATAGTACATTATAAATTCATAGAAATTCAGTACTTATGTATGTTATATCCTGATAGTCACACACACACTCACAGACACACACGTACCATATCAGGAGTTGAGGGAGATACACCTTGTGTTGTAGGACGGTTTGGTTGTGACTCCAAATTCCATATGTAAACCTTTAAAATGAATACACATATTAAAGACTTTTAAAGAATTAAATATATTGACACATAAAATAATAATTTAGACAAGAACAGTTAAACATATAAAAAAAAGAAAAGTTTTAATAAAAAAAAAGTTCATATAGGCAACCTCTGGTTTATCGGTGTGCGTTGCCACAATCTCACTTCGTTGTGGCATTTCTCTAATTCGATTTACCTGCAACACGAAACTTATCTTAATTTATGCACAACACACATACACACACAGTATATATCTGTGTGTGTGTGTGAGAGAGAGAGAGAGAGAGAGAGTTACCTCCCCAGGATGAATGATAGTCTTAACTTTTTTGACATACGGTGATTTGTGCTCCTCGTTAAACTGAAAAAGAGGTGTATACTTATAAACTATGAATATTATTAAATCTATCTATTATATATCATTTTATATATCATTTTAATGCTATACCTGAGAGAGGTTCTCAAATGGAGCAGCTCGTGGTTTAGGAATCTCACAATTGACAACCACGATAGTATTTGGGTAATTACCGGTAGTCTGCAAACACCAAACATTATAAAACACACACACACACACACACTGCTCCATGTGTATATATACATTCATACTGTTCGTACATGTAAACACGTGCATGCATATGCATATATATTAGCTTTCATATATGTGTGCGCGTGCGTGTGTATGTAGTATGTATATACAATTATATAGCTTAGGATTTGCACATGCCCAATCAAAACATAGCTATCCTTCTTCTAGTCGAACCGAAAGTTTTTCGTATACCCTCGGCGTGTGTGTGTGTGAGAGAGAGAGAGACAGAGAGACAGAGAGGAGGAGAGAGGAGAGAGGAGAGAGAGAGAGATCGTAAATAGAAACAATATGTTCTAGTTGTTGTATGATAGAACGTGTGTGTGTGTGTGTACATCTACATATATAGAAGCACATGATACACACACACATATATATACTGTATTATATGTGTATGTATGGATATATGTCTGTATGTATTGTCAAATTAAATAATGCATAGATAGTGATAGTATTAGTTCTTTCTGTACCAAATTGTATGTATGTATGTATCTATCTGTACTTGTGCCTGTGTAATTAGATTCGTAGACAAGACACATACACAAATGTATCTATATGTATATGTGTGTTTGAACTTAATAGTTCATATTCTTCGTTTATACACAGACTCAAGTACACGTGTAGGGCCTGTATTATAAAAGCACCACGCACGCACACACACACACAAGTACATTTCAATGTATATAGCCAACACAAACTCAATATATATACAGAAACACACACACACACATATATATACAATAATATTTCAGGTGTAGGGTATGTATATATATGTACGTGTGTTGTATGACACACATAATGTATGACTTGCCTGCTCGCTGAGGTAGAGCTGTTGTCGACATCTTTGCTCCACTACAGGACCCCAGCTTTGCAAATAAAAAACCCAAAGATGAGAGAGAGAGAGAGAGAGAGAGAGATCGGACTTACCGGCAGCTGAGGGAGGGCCAGGTGAGATTATGATTCGTGAACCAGTCGTAGAGAAGAGGAATTCACTTTCCATCGTCTGTACCGCTCCTCCGTCTGCATTTGGTAGAACCCTAAAATTCCCCTGCTTAGGGATCTGTTTAAATATTTACTCTGCTTAATTAATGTTTTGGACAAAATTTAATTTATTTAAACTTTAAACTTTATTTAAGAAGAATATGACAGCTTTAATAAGTTTGATTGTTGTATATTATAATATTTTTTCCTCACTAAATAACAGAGCAAAAAGGGTTTTAAATAGTGTTTAATTTAAAACTTGACGTCCAAGTTTACGCAATGCAACCATGCATCCACGCCATTGTTTAATTGGGATCTACGAATACAAAGAAAGGTATATAGAATATATATATATATATATATATATATATATATAGTGTACGTATTAAAATATATATATTATATATATAATATTTATATATATATGAAACTACTAACATTCGTACAAATCTCGATTACGACACGTATATACTCTCTCGTACATTTAATGATAAACTGGAATCTATATCGTGATAATATGCAAAAATACACTGCTAGTACTCGTGTGTGTGTTATAGAATATATACACACTGAAATGTGTTTTATATAATTCTGTTATCATATACACGTCCTGTATATATACGTGCCTTGTATCTGTGTGTGTGCGCACGCGTTCACATAAAAATGCACACACACACATTTATAAATGTTTGCCTGAATTATATATATACATACATACCGCAGGAAAACCAGCATAATCGCCAGGTTCTGAAATGTTCTTGGTAACTCCACTTTTTGCTGCAACTCGAACCTGTAATCATACAATTAGGTGTGTGTGTGTGAGAGAGAGAGAGAGAGAGAGAGTTTACCTTTGATACTATATCAACGTGATCACCCACGCCAGCTTGACCTCCCATAACCACATAATCACCCAGTCTGAAAAGCATTATAATAAGAGGTTTCACATCATGTTTATTAACTATTAAGCAGCATATATACTTACGTGCAAGAGCCTGCAATTCCAACTTGTCCGCAGATCATACAGCATCGTCCTATATAACAACATTATGACCAATCTGAAAGTAAAGGTGCTCACTTAATTCAAGTGAACACACACACAAAGAATCCACCTGAACCAAGTTGTCGATTTTTGTATGATCTCCAATACTTGTGTCACGCCAGCTGCCAGAATTACAATATCCTCCTGATTATCCAGCAACCAACACTTAAGCTGCTTATACATACATATATAAGAATGTGATATACTCGTGTGTGTGTGTGTCTGTTATGAAATACCTGCCACGATCAATACATGTGTTGGCACCAATTTCTACATTGTTTCCGATTTTCACCCGTAATTCCTAACATAGAAAAGTACATACATACATACATATAGATAGATAGATAGATAGATATCACACACACACACACACACACACACTCACATGCATATATATATACATTTATGAAGTAGATCATGGCTTACCTGAGGCTTCTTGATAACTTCGTTGCCATTGACAGTGAATCCAAAGCCTGTAAAGAAACACGTAAAAGATATAATAGAGAGAGAGAGAGAGAGAGAGAGAGAGAGAGAGAGAGAGAGAGAGAGGAGAGAGGGAGAGAGAGAGAGAGAGAGAAGGAGAGAGAATATTACCATCTTGGCCTATGCAGACACCACTATGAAGTGTACATGAATCTCCCAAGGAGCAGTTTTGAACCATCACGTTGTATCTGGAAGAAAAATTCTGAAAGTTACTTATTAAACTGAAATTAAGTATTTTATTAATCAAATGAATAGTGCTTACTTTGTTATGATCATTATTATTTTTCCGTACCTTAATATTGTTGAGGAGCCTATTGAAACGTTAGGACCAACAATGCAACCAGAACCAATATGGGAAGAATGACTGATTATAGCACCTTCACGAACTATGCCACCAATCTCTACCACAACCGTTGGATCAACTTGTGCTGATCTATTTCACAAATTTAATAAATATTTTTCAAAAATAATTTAATAACATTATGTAAAAAAATATACATGTGTGTGCGTGTGTCATATATCATATATACTTACAAATAATCGGCATACGCATATATATATATATCTGTGTGTGTGTGTGTGTGTGTGTGTGTGTGGATATGACGTATAAAGAACCTATGAACATGGCCGCCTCCTCTAACCCATTTCTCAAACTCATTTGATGAAGATTCAACGGCCAATAATGAACAGCGGGTCATAAAACCTAAATTCATGCGTGTTTATTATATATATCTGTGTGTGTGTGTGTGTGTGTGTGTGTAATACTTATATTATTCACTATTAAAAGTTCAACATCCTGTGCTCAACTATTGTAATGCAATATTATGTATATATTATATCACATAGTAATTATAATCCAATATTAAGGTCAACATTTACTATGTATGTCTATATGTATATGCGTGTCTGTACAAAAAAAACATGCAAAATTGAGACATTATAGTGAATTACAGACTAAGGGAGACAATACCTGATTTGCGGAATGCTGTGCTATTGAGGAGCTTATGAAGACGAGGCGCCATAGCCATGTTCAAGAATTAGGACCTAAAACAGGAGATTTAGGTTTTGGAGGTTTAGGGTTTTTAGCGATGCGATCTGCAAGAATGTGAGCGATCTGTCACGATTTCTGAAATAAGGTACTTGTACTTCATCTTGCTAATTCTCACTTAATAACTTGATTTAATTATTGACTTTTGTGTATATATAATATTTTCCATGTTATTTACTTGATTTTTTAAATATGTCTATAATGTGTAATACACAAACATACTGTAGGTGTTTAGCTTCCTCTCTATATATAAAATATATCTGGCTACATATATTGACAGTCAAGCTTATGTATATACATACATATACACATACGTATACACACACACGTATGTGTTGTGTGTGTTCTATCATATGTTTGTGATAGTATCTGTTGTATGTGTGTGTGTGTGTGTGTGTATCTGGTGCATATTATATGCACAAAAAAACTTATATAATGAAATGTGATGCATGCATAACATCTACACATATGCGTATATTAACATTCTTAATATTGTGCATACATATGTACATACATACATATGTTATCATTATAGCGTATGTGTGTACAGATAAAACCATGGGATTCCTTTGGAACATCCTCATATCCTTGGTCCTCGTTTCGATCCCACTTGTCAACGGTCAGTGCACGGTGAACTCAATCCAACGGCCTCCGGGCGGTCTCCATTTCTCAAGATCTTGGGAACTTTCGGTCAACGGTTATACAAAAAAGTCAACACAGGAAGAACTCAGTCAAAAGATATTCTCAATTGGAATCAAGGCTGTTAATTCATCCAACGGAATCCAGTTCATCCGAGGTGGCATATACATAGGCCCTGATACTCGCCCTCGTGTCATCAAGGCAAGGTAATATATATGAGTATCCGTTGAAGCAGTATATTTTTGTATATACATGTATATATGTATATGGTCTACTTCCACACACACGAACCACACATATACACGTATGTATGTGTTTAACAGGCCTTATAAAGTCCAAAACAACGATTCCAAACGTCTTAGAGGAGACATCGAGGGGATTTATGATCCATACACCAACATACTCTGCGCAAAAGTTTGTGTTTCAGTGTATCCCGGTTCCAGGTGTGTATGCATATATTTTGTATGTATATGCCTTATCATATATTGTACATATCGCACACGTGTGTGTGTGTGTGTAAGAGCATGGCTGTTCACGCGGAAGGCTTCTATGTTTCTGCGTGTATATACATACTGGAACGCCATTGATCGTGTGATCGCATGAAATCAACCCATGAACTTGTTCGTATTATATATTGTTGTGTTTATTATGATTGATGGCCATTGTTAAGGCTTCAAAAAGATTGATAGAAACACGAATATTACATTTATATTTACACAACACACACACACACACACACATGTAAATGCATATATCTTATGCGTCCATATACATATATACATATAGCTTAGAATATGCATGTATATGTGTGTAAGTATATTTATAAGATGTATAAGATGTATTATATGAATAATTTATATGCTTATCTTGCATATATATATGAAAATTATCATTCCTCAATTTATGAAAAAGATCCTTTCAGGTTAATTAACACTAAATACTCACCTACTTCACTGGTTGCATGTATCTCTAGCCGTTAGATTTGTGAGGGTGTAACTCACCGTTCTCATGTACACAGGTGTTCTCTCGTTATCATATTTGGAGATTATTGAACTGTTCTCCTGTATATTAGTTCTCTATCTATATTGACACAGAGTAACATATGTACTATATATATTAGATGTATGTATATGCACAGCAGCACATATTGTGATGCACATGTATTGGCTGTATAAACCTGTATAGATCTCTCTCTCAGACACGCGCGCGTGCACACACTAACATGCTTATCTACAGTGATTGTGGTGATGCTGTTCTAAGCCTTAAGTATCCCCAAGTGAGAACAATCGATAACTGCTTAGTTACGGGCGAGCTAAAAAGCTTATTAGACACCTCAAGCTCTAAATACTTTAAGCCAGTATTACTACAGGGATACTTAACAGAGAACAAGTTACAACTACTAAACTAAACGAGGCCGAGGAGATGTGTTTAGCAAACTTAAACAACAGTAATGACGTGGTTTAAAGTAATACCTCTATATGTGAAGTCCGACACATCAATATGGAGATTGAACCTGGTATGAACTGTAGCAGACAGGCCTGTCGGCTTTCGGGGACAAGGGAACAAGCTTGTCCCTCCTTAAGCAGTGCGATGGGCCACGTGTCAATGGGATACTCAGCTTGAAGGCATACAGTGGTTTTTCCCGTTTTGTGGGAAATCGCAGTTTAGCTGTCGAAGGTGTGTGGAGTACACGTCAGCTTTGCATGGTAGGCCTGCCAAATTATACGTGATGACGGTTCCCCTGTGGATTGCTCAATCCAGGTACTGTCTCTCTCTCTCTCTCTCTCTCTCTCTATTATATTTATATATATATATATATATATCTGTGTTGTGTGTCCAATGTATGTATGTCCTCTCTCTCTCTCACACACACACACAGATGGAGACTACTTGTGAATCATAGCTTGTGCATATAAGATGCTAAGTATGAGATATGCATGTATAGTTGTCCACAAGTGCAATACGTGACTCTCTCTCTCTCTCTCTGTCCTCTCTCTCTCTTCTCTCTCTCTTCTCTCTCTCTCTCTCCTCTCTCTCTCTCTCTCTCTATATATATATATATATATATATATATATATATATATATATATATGTATATATGTATATAATCTATGTATGTATTATATGCGTATGTGTTGCAGATAACACTTCAATTCCCGCTAGAGTTCAGTATTCACCAGAGATCTACAGTGGTGGGGAATATTCAAAGCCGGAGGCTGATGTCAGATCCTTTATACTTTGAACCACTCCCGTTTTCTGCTAATGCTGCTCAAACTAGCATATATGATTTTCTCCCCAACTCTTATTACATGTACACTAAGGTAATATAATTATTATCATTATTAATAAGAAATAAAATCCAATATCTACGTTTGCATACACACACTTATACAGTCACACGTACATGTGTGTTTGGACATAAAGATGCACAGAGTACACAAGTACACATGCTTAGGTACATACATGATGTTTAAGATATATGTTGTGTGTTGTGTATTCATATACATATACAGATTTGGTACACATATATACTTACAAGCTTAATCAGGTTGAACTTGCCAAGGAGCAATGCAGTTCAGGCAGCTTAAGAAAGAATGATAATTATATTCCAAGTATTTCTTATGAGGATTTAGCATTCTTTGGCAATGTGCATGGTAAAATGAAGATGCCCGCCTGCTGTCCCATTGCATGTGCTGGACCAGTTTCACAATGTATTGCCCACAGAAGGCCCTCTGAAGAAAGCACGAAACGTCAGTTTCGAGGTTACGGTATGTACACGCGCACACACGCATATGCATATACTCAAACACGTTTTGTGTGTGTGTGTGTGTGTGTGTGCGCGTGTGGACATTTATAAACCCTCACAGACACAATAATATCACGGGTCTATGTGTGTGTAGGTTGGAACGGACCATATACCTGCGGAAGGAAAATATGATCCGTCATCTGGAACTGCGTTGTTTAATTGGATGCAAAAAGGTCACAACCACAGCATACAAGGCTTAGAACACGGAAAGGACTGCAGGTGTGTATCTCCGTTTATATATGTGTATTGTATTAAGATGCCCGTATGTTTATATGTAGGGTTTATAAAAGATCGAATATCCTTCAAGAATATCCGGAAAACGTGAAATCGTTGCTACAATTTCCAGTTTACGAGAGAGACTGACGTCTTGTTCTTCAACCAATGCGTCTCGTCTCACAGCGGTATGTATGTGCATGCGTGTGTGTTATATACATGATACATCTCAAATACATTATGCATACATGTATTCATTCACAAATCCATATACTAACGGAAGTGTTACTTCCATATGCATATACGTATATACGATAGAGTATCATACTCACAGGCGGAGAGAGAGAGATAGAGAGAGCATATAGATATATCGACGCACGTGCACACAACACACTCATGTACATATGCAGTGGATGTACGTGTCGGAGGCGAAGAGACAGCGTGTTTGTGGCAGACGTGGAACTCATTGAGCGTGCTAACACTCACATTGGTGTTGGTGTCAGCGTGTTTCCAGATTGCACACTCTAGAAAGAGGCAAGAGTTGTGTCAATATGTGTCCCTCGTGATGCTCTTCTTTCTTCTAGTCGGACACATGGCCCCCTCATTCTTACTTCGATGCCATTTTTCACAATACCACACACCACTACGTCAAGGCAAGTGTCCACGTTTTGTGATGTGCGTGTATTACATATACACTTACCCACACATATTCTTCTGTATCATATACTTTTGATACGTATTTCTACATGAGATTGTGAATGGTAGTGTACCCTTCCCCTCTCTCTGTGTGCCTGTGTTGCGTGTGGTGTTGTGTGTGTGTGTGCGCGCGCTCGCGTGTGTTATAAATATAACAGCACTATACGGAGAGCATATAGTATACATCTACTCACCACTTAGTCTTCTTATTTTAATACTAGTGGTATCATTTCGTATTATCAGGGTGCAATAAACCACGAGGAAGTAATTGTGCGGCTAATGAGCATGGCTGCATTTCTATTACTTCTATGGCAATCCATCTTATATGGAGCTCGAGGAAGATCAACGGTGATGACAAGGCCGTTCGTGAAATTATATCCTCGGAATCTGCTTGACCTATACATACTCGGAGCCCTCCACAACATCGGTATATGTCAATAATAATATGACATATATACATATGTATCCATTCTATATATATGCGTATACAGCTATACATGTATGTACATTGTTTGTATTAATACAACTATTTAAACATTATACTCCTAGTTAGATTGTCTCATGCACACGTACATATATAAGTGCCAATAAGATATTTACATTATTTTTTAAATGCAGTTGATTTTTAAAGGAAGATTTTGGACTGGGCTTAAGGCTTACGGAGGGCTTACACTGGACTTCTTTCTAGTGCCGCAAATTATTGCATATACAATCTGGAATGTCAAAGTTTCAGCTCTTTCTAAAGTGTTCTACATCGGCATGCGGTATGAAACATACATATACACATAGTGTGGTACTTGTGTATGTGCCAACATATCTATATAGATGCAACACCTTCTTTATATTTTGAATATATATATATATATGCATGTATGTTGTATCGTTCATCTCTCTGGGGAGACGTCTGTCTGTATGCGCGTGGTCGATAGAGATAGTACACACCTCTCTTCTATATACATATATACACATATGGACACATCTGTTGTAGCATAATAGACATGCATACAGAGAGCCATACATACATGCAACGTACACACATGTCGTCTGTAATAATTAGCGTGATGATTAAGCTTAATACTAACAAAGTACTAAACCAGGTGGCTAGAGTGCTCCCACACGATTTGATGTGTACAGACGTATAAGGGCCCCTTATTTTGGGTAGATAAATACTATTATGCAAATCCAGAATGGGATTTCTTCTATTAGCAGCTGATATCGGGATACCATGTGAGTTCTGTTGGCTATGCTGTTCGTATTTCTTCAACAGAGATACGGTGGACGCTGGTTTTTACCACACAGGTTTAAGGCTGTTTATCAGAGAGTTGAACAGAGCGAGCAACAGTAAAAAACTTTCCTCTGTATAAAGGTAAAGACTTACATACGTTATAATGTACAAAGTTCAATGATATTTTGTTCCGGTGTCAATGTGTACTCTCTCTCTCTCTCTTTACACTTGAACAGAGCGAGCAGCAGTAGGAACTTCCCTCTATAGAAGGTAAAGACTTACATACGTTATAATGTACAAAGTTCGTTCCAGTGGCCTCTGTTACTCTGGTTCTCCCTCCCTCCCTCCCTCTCTCTACACGCACGCACGCACGCACGCACGCAGGGAGTGTGTTGAACAAAACAAGTAGCAGTAGAAACTTATATACGTTATATTGTACAAAGTTCAATGATATTTTGTTCCAGTGGCTCTTCTCTCTTCTCTCTCTCTCTCTCTTCTCTCTCTCTCTCTCTCCTCTCTCTCTCTCTCCTCTCTCTCTCTCTCTCTCTTCTCTCTCTTCCTCTCTCTCCTCTTCTCTTCTCTCTCTCTCTCTTCTCTCTCTCTCTCTCTTCTCTCTTCTCTCTTCTCTCTATATATATATATATCATGTGCTGTCTTCTCCCTCAAGGTACAAGACACACGTGCACACACGTACGTCTAGAACTTCCTGTTTGGGTCAATATTGAAGATTATTTTGTTGGAAGACCATGTCATGCTTATGCACATTTATCATTTTCTCCAGGGGACCCTGTACTTGGACTTAATTTCCAAAGATATTCTGTTTTTTTCCCATCATCTAATAGTCAACAATATTTCTTAGTCAACAGTATTTCTTAGTCAACAATATTTCTTAGTCAACAGTATTCATTATGAATACATGCCTTTATATAACGACCACACAAATATTGTTTGATATGTTTTGATATTGCACCTCATAAATTATAGCTATGTTGGTCGTTGTCATATTTCTTGCAAGTGTAAGTATTGCATATGCAACTGATGCCCAAGTTCTTATAGATTTCAAGCGCAGCGTTGGGGATCCACTCGTGTCCTGGACACGTGGCGCACAAACTCAAGCGGGGATCTATGCAGATGGAGCGGCATACGCTGCTCGTCCGGCGGACGGGTAACAGGTGTCCGACTCGAATCCCTGGCGTCCTATCGGCCTCCCTGCTGTCCGGCACCGTACGGCGGCTCCCGGAGCTCCGTACGTTACATGTCTCGTCCAGCACGTTTACGGATGATCGGGCAACATCTCGATGGGGAGAGATTGCTCCCTGGAGGTCGTCGACCTGTCCGGGAACAACTTAACGGGTGGTTTTCCGTACGGGCTGTCGTCCGATTGTAGGGGTTGAGGTCCTTGAACCTCTCCTACAACCTCCTCAGCGGAGATATAAGCTCGGGATTCGCTACCGACGTTATCGAAGAGATTGATGTCTCGAACAACATGTTCTCCGGACAGGTCCCCTCTTTTATGTTGGCGAGCTGCACGGGGATGCAACGTCTGGATCTCTCCTACAACACGTTCACCGGGGAGATGAACGTCTCGTGCGGCGTACTGAGGGAGATGTCGATACGCAGTAACAACCTTACCGCAGTGAGCATCCGGGACTGCAGCAGCCTGGCCGTCCTCGACGTCTCCTCCAACAGTATCTCCGGAAGCATCTTTGCTGCAAATGCGACGTGTCCCTCTCTGAGAGCACTCAACGTCTCTACCAACTCGTTCGCGGGGCCGTTCTTCGGTAGCCTGCTTCCGTCGCTTGAGGTACTGGACGCGAGCTTCAACGGTTTCACTGGTAGCATCCCCGGTATCAACCGGAACCTCCGTCACCTCAACCTGAGCTCGAACAGGTTCGACAGCTACTACGCAAGCGACAGCGGATGCTCTGGCCTCGAGAGCATAATAATGCCGAACAACCGGCTCACCGGCAGGTTACTTGAGAGACTCACGGACTGCAGTCGCTTGAGAATGCTGGACCTGACGTTCAATGCAGTCGGAGGGGAGATACCGGACGACATATGTGACAGGCTTCCGAGTCTCGAGTATATTCTCTCATGGGAAACAACATAGGAGGGAAGATTCCTCCCAACATAGGCAGGTGCACCAACATGACGGTCATCTTCCTCAACTACAACTTCCTCCGAGGCGACATACCGAAGGAGATCGGCGAGCTCCAGAAGCTATGGTCCCTCAGCCTGAGCTCTAACCTAATGAGCGGCAGCATTCCGGCGTCGCTCGGTAACTTAACCAGCGTGCAGTCCCTGCAGCTCAGTAACAACTCCTTTACCGGCGAGTACCGGCTGAGCTGAGGAACTGCCGGAGCTTGGTGTCTATAGAAGTCCGGAACAACTCGCTGACGGGGAGGCTACCGGGACGTGTCGGACTCAGTTCTCCGGAGCTGTTAAGCCAAGGAAACGGACCGGTGACGAGCCTGAGGATTGTTCAAGTCACAAGTAACCAGTGCAAAGGGTTAGACAGGGACTTTCTCATGCAGGGGATTCGACTCGATGTCTTTGAGAGGCTGCTTTTCTTGAGAACCGGCTGCGACAGCACCCTCAACTTCAACCCCTCGTTCGTGCTCAGAATAACCAGCCCCATGCTGCTCGACTACTCCGGTAACCGACTGACCGGTGACATCCCGTCCGAGGTGGCCGACATGGATAACCTCTACAGCTTTGATGTGTCGCACAACTTGCTCTCCGGTAACATTCCGGCGAGTTTCGGCAGGTTCAAGAACATAGACACGTTAAACCTCTCGCATAATCTTCTCCAGGGGAGCATACCGGTTTCCCTCTCCGGTCTCACCAGCCTGGAGATATTCGATGTCTCGTACAACAACCTGTCCGGTGAGATAACCGCAGACAGGCCAGCTTGTAACGTTTTCCTTCAGGAGCTTCGAGGAAAACCCTCAGCTGTGTGGTCTGCCTCTGGCCACGGTCTGTTCAGGTCTGACCAACACAGGGAACGTGGCAGACGATGGTGATGATGGCGTGGATGCTCGTGTTTCCAGCGTGGTTTCTAGCATCGTTATGTTTGCCATTTCTTGTGTAGTAACCTTCTACTGGGAGTGGGAAAGATTTCTACTATCTTTCCTTAAACTATAAGTTTAGTGATAGGTTAGCTAAACTGTATACGTATACACGTAAATATACATGCCTCAGGTAAAAGAATGTATTCCTATAAGACATAGAAAGAAGATTAAGGCCCTGAAAGCAGGGCCCTAAACACGTGATTAGGGGATAAACTTCACTTAAAACCAGCTTACCAGGAACAAGAGCTCCTGTGTTGAAACGAGCAAAACTGGGGTTCAATTCCCATTGGTTGTGCCAGCTGCTTACATATTTGTGGTACGACATTCGAAGAATTTCCCTCCACGTCCGTACATTTCCACGCTGTTATCCCTGGCTTGTGTCTAAAGAGACGTTGGTTATGCATATGTCTGTGAAGGGTACTTCTGGTATGCCTAATATACGTCTGGTCTATCGAGTGTGTTTCCTCTTACATTGTTGATTATCACCTATTAAAAAATTTACACACACATGTGTATGTATGTATATCTGTATATGTATATTATGTACATCTATTCATATATATGCTCTCTCTCTCTCTCTCTCTCTCTCTCTCTCTCTCTCTATCTATATATATACACACACACACACACATATATAAGCTATAATTTGCATGTGTATGGATATATAGCGTGTGTGTACCTTCTCCACTTTTGGGAATGCAGTCTTGTTGTAGTTAACGTCTGGATGTTCACTAGAGAATCCAGATATGGTAATGGCTGTTTGTATATCAACAAACAGTAGACCAGAGAAGAGAATATTCTTCACATATGCACCACGACCAACTCCCGTTCTGATGGATATTCCAGACTTCGTATCAACGGCTACCAAATCTTCAACCAGAATATTCTCTATACCGCCCGATGTTTCACTTCCTATGGCAATGCCGGCTCCTCGCTTTGTACGGCCTGTCACTCTGCGGATGTGTATGTTTGTACTCGGACGCCCGTACGCAATGCCGTACTCGTCCCAGCCGCTCTTTACGGCTATCATGTCGTCCCCGTTGCTTATGTAGCAGTCTTGTATGCAAATGTCGGAACTGGAATCTGTAAATCTTGTGTGTGTGTGTTTATATACAATTTTGCACACACACACGAGCTTAACAGATTGTGTGTGTGTGTGTGTTTATATACAATTTTACACACGCGCACAAGCTTAACAGATTGTGTTTATATACAATTTTACCCACACACACGAGCTTAACAGATTGTGTGTGTGTGTGTGTGTTTATATACAATTTTACACACACACACACACAAGCTTAACAGAGTGTGTGTGGGTGCGTGTGTGTTTACAATTTGACACACACACAGACACAAGCTTAACAGATTGTGTGTGTGTGTGTGTTTATATACAATTTTACACACACACACACAAGCTTAACAGATTGTGTGTGTTTATACACAATTTTACACTGGCGATAGGTTAGTTATTTACATAAGTGTGTGTATCTTACCAACACCAATTGTATATAAACACACACACACTTGTGTAAGTAACTAACCTGGATCAATACCGTCAGTGTTAGGCGAGTCTTGTGGAGCCAGGACGGTAACTCCTTGAATCAACACGTGGCTGCAAATTAGGAGACACAGAAAACTCATAAAAGGCAAGCTTATCTTGCTCCTCATCAAACTTCCACTGTAGAAAGGATATATATATATATACAGTAAACCAACCTGCAATATACAGGGTGTATGTTCCAGAATGGCGAGTTCATAAACGTGACATTTGATATGATTATATTGGTAGAGCTAATAAACTCCAGTAAGTGCCCTCTTGTGTAGTTCAGCTGTTCGTGCATCGACCATTTCCACCATATTGATCCTTGCCCATCTATTGTACCGTTCTCCCCTGGTTCCAAAATATGTGCGTGTGTGTGTGTGTGTATGTGTGTGTGTGTAAGTACCAGGAGAACTACATCTTCGAGGTTTTCCCCGTGTATAAGACTTATATGTCTTCCACCAGGCAGCTCCCTTCCTCTGCCATATGAAGGCAACGGGTCAACAAACCGGCCACTGCGAAGACTCCTGTCCGAACAAAGACTTTTCAGTAAGCACTAGGTGTATACGACGCCATGTACACGTATACAACACAGTGACTAGTGTTTTTCAGAGAAAAAGAAGAGAAAAGAACAAAAGAAACTGTTCTTGCAGGGTAAAGAAAAAAAGACATAACAGTATCTATTCTAACGTGTGTGTGTGTACCTTTGGGTAAAGAACAAAAGACATAACACTATCTGTATCTAATGTGTGTGTGTGTGTGGTGTGTGTTTGGGTGTGTGTGTACCTTTGCACCGAGAATAGTGGCTCCATTTTCAAGATATAACGTGAGGTGGCTAGTGAGGTTGAAACTGCCCGTGAGCCATGTACCGCAGGCACATATAGTGTCGCACCTCCAATGGATGAAAACGAGCTGAGATAGAATACAGCGTTTTGAAATGCCTGTGTGTTTATAGTCACACCATCTCCAACAGCACCGAAATCTAGTATTGTGGCTGTGTGTGGTCGTGTACCGAGTGCAGCAAGTGTGTGATCACAGTACCCACACCCAGAATTGCTTTCGGTTGCCATACGCAGAAGAAGAATGCATAAAAACATGCCCAAACACGCATTTCTGTGCACAATTGTACGAATTCACTGGAATTTGAAGAATGTATGCGAGATAAATAAAATATTATGGTTTTTTTTCGATTTTCTAAGATTTATGTATACATACCGGGAAGATCAATGCTATATGTTATAAGAATCAAGCAAGATTGTACGCCAAGCATAGAGGCCTCGCTTTTTGTGGGCCATTCTATCAGAAGTGCATTTGAGGTTGTTCATAGCCGTCCAAAAGTGTATATCCGATGTTGGAGTTTCGACCACGTGTTTTAGCGTTTTGTGGGAAGGTGATACGTGGACTATTTATTGCCCACGTGGAAAGCTTTAGAGGTGTTACATAAGAAAGAATAAGAATATATTGAGAAAATGTTATGAATTAGGTATATACTTTTGCACAGTGGTTGCATTGCGACCCCTCCATCAGCTTTGCAAATTGCCACATTACTTGCATGGATCTATTAACTCTTGGCCTCTGCATCCAATGTGACAATTAATTTATCATCATCTGTGTTGGCAATTGCATTTGGACGTTATATAGATAATTGCAACATAATGATGGTAAAACAATTGCACAATTTAGAATACGTTTTAAGAACCATCTTGTTTAGGTTGATCCTAATACATTTGAGGTGGTAAAAAAAAAAAATATTGTTTACAAGTGCTTGGTGCTACTGTTCATCAACATCCCTGACAACATTGGAAGATGCCATACACATTGTGCAAACAGTGAAAGATGGTGCTGATTTCAATATTGCTCATATTTAACTTAGATTACTTAGCCTAACCCCTCTTTTTCCAATTCTTCACACAATCAATGAAGGTAGATGTTTCAGTTCTACAAGCACTTATAACAAGGAAGACATGGTCGTGGGTATAGAGGCCATGGACGTGGTCGACAATATACAATGTTTTGAGTGCCATGGATTTATGCATTGGCTGATGATTGTGTTAATTGTCAACATTTGGTGCACCAAGGTGTGCGAAGCATGGAAGCTGTCTTTTTGTTGATAATTAACAAAAAAAATTACCAATGCAACAGAGTAATTGTGTGATGAGGTTTTATAACCTCTATGTTTTGTAATGAGGTGTTACCATGTGTTGCTGGGGTACTCGAGGAGCAACATATAGTTTTTTCTTTTGAAGGTTTTGTGTGTGATTACTTGTATCTATTCTTCTCAATTTTGAATTGGCAATTTCTTCTATTCAACATTCTTTAGTAATATAATGCTCCCTTCTGGTGAAGCTTGCATAACGCACACTTCAAGTATTATACGGAAATAACAAGTCTTTTACTATCTCTTCCCAAGCTTGTTATACTCTTATTTGTAATTAAGGCATTTATGTTTCTCAATTGTATTATATAATTTTGGGTTTCAATTAAATGCGTGTTGAGAGAGTGTGTGTGGACTTTAGCACATGGGAGGTCTTCATTCCTAATTGCTCTTTACAAGCGTAAACTATCATAACATTTCCCTCCCCCTTAAGCCAACTAGGCAACAGGTCAATTGGTGTTTATGAGAAAGCCCCTGGTTATGATGACCCAGTTACACTTGGGTCTTTCTCACATATCTCACAATCTTTACCCAAGTGGTCAACCCACTAAGTTAGAACTAGAGTTTGTTAAGCCACGATCCAGAAACAAGGAAAAAGTAGGATTCCGAGGACAAGGGAGCTTCACTCAGAGCAGGACAAAGGACAGGACAGGAACTAAGGACTTAGGAACAGGACAAGGAGCAAGATAGGAATTGAAGTAGGATAGCAGGATAGGGAGCCGGATAGGAACTGGAACAGGATAACAGAACAAGGAGCTGGATAGGAACTGGAGCAAGATACAGGACAAGGAGTTGGATAGGAACTAGAGTAGGATAACATAATTAGGAGCAAGATAGGAACTGGAGCAGGATAGCAGGACAAGGAGCAAGATAGGAAATGGAGCAGGATAGTAGGACAAAGAACTGGATAGGAACCGGAGCAGATAGTAGGACTAGGAGTAGGACATAAAGTAGAACAAGGAGCAGGACAGGAACTAGGAACTCAGGAGTAGGACAAGGCGTAGGATAGGAATTAGGAACTCAGGAGTCATGAGTAGGACAGGATCTAGGAGTAAGACGGGAGCAGGACAGAAAGGCACAGGACAGGATCCAGAAGTAAAACAGGAACATGATAGGATCCGAGAGCAAGACAAGAGTAGGAGGCAAGGAGCAAAAATACAAACAAGACAAGAACAAGAATGATCGTAGAATAACTGATGTTGATAGTAACTGATTGTACAATAATTAGGTCGAAGCTTTTATGCTCACAACTCCAAGCTAATCTGGTCATGAGTCTAATCTAGTCATGAGTTAAAAATAGTGACCCTTATCCTTTAAGCATATCCTGTAGCATATCCTCTAGGCATATCCTGTAGGAATATCCTATAGGTATATCCTGTAGGAATATTCTATAGGCATATCTTGTAACCCGTATTCTGCATCCTATATTCTGTATCCGGAATCCTGCATCCTGTATCGGGTTGTGACAGAGTTTATGCATCTCTTCAAGTTATTGCAGACGTGGTCTTTCCTCTTGATTTGTCTCTGGACTGTTGTTAAAAGAATATGAAAAAGCTTCATAGTTAGTTTCTAGATTTACAGCACTTAGTGGTGGTTAGGAGGATTGTAATCAACAATCAACATTGGATTGATATAAAGATGTTACACCAATGAAGGTTTTAATTCATCAGTAATCTCCATGAGAGAAGTAAAAGATGGCGCAAGCTGTTCAAGATATGTTAGCTCAGGAAGTGGTGCTATGATAGTTTTTACTTTCCACTTTGCACAACTCCTAACCTTACACTTGATAACATTTTTAAGGAACAATTGGGAGTAAAGACAATCTCTATAATATACTTAGGAATGGTCTAGTCGGTCTAGGTCGTCAAGGCTAGAGTAAACTTTCTCACTATAAACCTACCCCCTTTAGTTTGGGGTTAGGGTTAGTCCTTAGTTTGAGTGAAAGCATCTAGTATGAAGATTCCATACTAGCCCACTTGCCTAATCCTTAAAAATGGGGATGGGGGAGGCTCGATGTCATAACATAATGTAGTGTAACGTCTTGAGTTAAGAGTTAAAGGTATTATACAATGACCCCTAGGACATTATTGAGGTATTAACTTAGTATGTTTACACACTAGCTGTCAAGCCACGATTCAGAAACAAGGAAGAGAACATGATTTCGAGAACAAGAAAGCTTGACTCAGGAGCAGGACAAAAAGCAGGAGTAAGACATGAGCAAAACAAAAACTAGGAGCAAGACAGGAGCAAGATAGGAATTAGGAACAAGACAAGGAGAGAATAGGAAGCAAGGAGCAAGACAAGAACAAGACAAGACAAGACAAGATTGATCGTAAAGACTGATGTTGATAGTAATTAATTATACAATAATTAGGTTGGAGCTTTTATGTTCACAACTCTAAGAGCTAATCTGGTCATAAGCCTAATTTAGTCATGAGCTAAAAATGGTGAACCTTATCCTAAAGGTATATCCTATAGCATATCCTGTAGGCATAAATTGTAAATATATCCTGTAAGCATATCCTATAGGCATATCTTGTAGGTATATCCTGTATCCCGTATCTTGTATCCTATATTCTATATCCGGAATCCTGCATCCTGTATCAAGTCATGACAACACCTCATCCCTAAGGACGAGTTCCACGAGTCTTGGGACTGGGTTTAGCAGGATAACGCTGATGCAAAGTAGCAACCTTGGAAGAAGCATGGAGTAAGTTGGATGCAGGTTCCCAAGTGCGATCAGTAGGCAAATAAGATTTTCAATCCATTAAGTATTGAAGTTGGTAGCGATGAAAACGAGAATCAAGGATGGCTGCAACTTCATACTCAGGTTCATCATCAATGACCACAAGAGGGAGAAGAGAAGAAGCACGACCAGAAAGAGAAGAAGGATGATACGGCTCCAACAAAGAGGTGTGAAACACATGATGAAGTTTCATCATAGATGGTAACTCTAGTCGGAAAGCTACAGGATTGACCTCAACCACAATCTTGTAAGGGCCCAATAATTAAAAATCCAACTTAAAAGAAGGCATGTTGGTGCAAATATGCCGACGAAGAAGTCACACGAGATCACCAATCTTGTATACAGGTGCTGGTTAACAATGAGCATCAGCATGATGCTTGTACTGATCCTGTGCCTGTTAAAGATGAACCTGGAGATCATTTGTACCTGACGAAAATGCTGGAGACAATCCTGTACTGCAAGAGCGGAAGAAGGAGAAATAGGAGGAGCAAAGTCAAAACGTGGATGGTAGCCTGTAAGAGTGAAAAAATGTGTCTAACCTGTAGATGCGTGAACAGAAGTGTTGTAGGCAAACTTCGCCATAGGAAAGAGGTCCAACCAGTTGTCATGTTGGTAACTGATGAAGCAGCAAAGATATTGCTCTAAGGTCTGAATCGCGCGTTCTAACTGTCCATTAGTTTGTGGATGATATCCTGAAGAAAGATCCGCTTTAACTTGTAGACTTCAGAGAAGCTCTCGTCAAAATCTGGACATGAATTGTGGGTCTCGATCAGAAATAATGCTCTCAAGAAGATCATGATGTTGGAACACTTCACAAATCACCAACTTAGCAGTTGTTTGGCCTGTAGCAGTCTTGTTGCATGGTAGGAAATGAACATGTTTGGGTGAAATGGTCAACTACCACAAGAACTGCATTGAATCCACGAGAAGGAGGAAGATCTGTGAGGAAATCCATAGAAATGAATCCCTAAGGAGCAGAAGGAACAGGAAGAGGACGAAGAAGACTAGAGGGCGCATAATGAGGCATCTTCGACCTGTTGCAGGTGTCACAACTCCATACAAACCTTTCATAAAACCTTGCAACCCAGGCCACCAATAGTTGCGAGTCACCAACTCAACTGTCTTGGCCACACCAAAATGTCTTGTAATTGGGTATCATGACAATCCTGTACCACACGAGTCCTGCAAACACTAACAGGAACGTACAGGAGACCTTCCCAGTATAAGAGTCCATCCTATATGGCGAATAACTTGTAGTCTGAATAGGAATTGGAGGAAGAGGAGCTTGCAATGTCAGAACTAATGTGTGAAAACACATTTTTTGCCAAGTCGTTTGTAACTAACTGCAAACGAATGTTTGTAAAAGTGTTGAATTTATTGGAGCCTGATGAACCTATAGTGCCGCAAGCCGAAATCGATCAGGACCCAACAACACTTGCTTTTGACAGTCATATTGTCATAGTTTTTATTATGACTCGACCCTTTACTTTGGGGTTTGATTGTTGTTACCTACCGAGTTGTGTGCGAACCCTAGTTGTAGTGAGAAATAGCCTCACTTAGTGCACTTAGGTGTTTAGGGGTAGTCCGACGGCTGTCACTAGGTACCTCGAGAAACTCTAGGCAAAAGTAGTACTTACCCTCTAGAAAACTCTCCCCCAGTTTAACGTTACAAAAGATAGGTTTTCAGTTAAATATAGCTTGTCAAAAAGGGTTAGGGACACCCCTAGGGTTGACCTAACCCTAGCCCCCCCTAGGGGTTAGGTTTAGGGTTAGGTTAGGACAACCATTTTCTCAAAGGGCTAGCATTTCCGTGCCAGCCCACTTACTCATTTAGGTAAACGGGGGGGGGGGGGTCCGTCACATTAAGGTAGAGTATATGTAGTGAGGCTTCCTGAGTTCAAAAGAGAAGCTCGTTAACCTCCTACCGGTGCAAGCTAAGCTTGTGTCGTCAAGGTGCAACCCTCCGTTGTGCTGCCTAAACTTCCACACGATAAGATACAACCCACCCTAGGGTTAGACTATCCTTATCGTTGGCAGGATCTTGCCTTTGAGATAGGGGCACGTCACTCCAAGAGTTAGTCAAATTCCTTAGTCCGAAAACCTGCCCGCAAGCTCAAAGACATTGCCCGAGTTCACGTTCCGCTAAACTAGTGGTTGAGGCCTTGCTCCGGGCCTCAACCACGCCAAGCTAGGAACGACACTTAAAGCTCGGCTAGTTCGTGTACCTGATTCACAAGGTGAGTCTCGTTTGTGGGCTTAGTCAGTTAGGGGTTTGAGTTCCTAAGGCTTGGGTTCCTAATACGGGTTATTTTACCAAATTCCGTGGGGTTTCCAGAGAGGGGATTCCAGGGTTGGCACCTGGCAAGCCGCCTTTGTGGCACCAGGTAAAAACTTTGACAATTGGTATCAGAGCAAGTTCTCTGCGGTCAGTAGGACTGCCTTAAGTCGTAGGGTGTTTCAATGTTTAGATAACTCTAAATTCTTGATATACTCTATTGCTTTCGGTTGACATGTCTGTATTCTGCGCAGAGAGTTTGATCCTGTGAGTTGTCAAACTTCGGAGAACACTTGCTCAGTGAGTCAGCATGAGGTTCTAGGTATGTCCGAAAGTCTTATACTAGTTTAAGCTGATGTGTGTGGGTGTACAACCTATGCAGGGTGTTTCCAGTTTCACATTGGGAATATTCCAAGCATATTCTCCGAGTGTTGACACAAGGGTTCAATACGATGAGCAAGAGAAAGCAACTAGAGCCTGAGGCAGAGAGGTTCCAAATGAGGAGATGGATGAGGCTGATCCAGGTCGACCCCCTAGAGTTAGACAACTACCTAGTTGGCGAGAAATAATGATGGATGCCCTAAATGAACTTCGGGGATGTTTTGGGGTTGAACGACCGAATCGATAATGTTGCCATTCGGATTCCGACGAATACTGCAGTGCCAAATGTTCCGCAATCAGACACACGGAAAAAGAAGAAGAAGCATGACTCAGAGTCAGTTCCTCTGAATCAGATTCTTCGACGGAAGAAGGTGGTAGAGGTCCCAGTAAATTCAAACCGGTAAAGCCTTCGAATTTCATGGGTTCAAAGGATTACAAGGTTTTGGATGACTGGTTGTATGATATGGAAAGCTATTTCGAGCTGCTTCCGTGAGAAAGACAGAAAAGGTTGCATGTGCCAAGCAATTCTTAAAGAAGAAGCTAAGACTTGGTGGCGAATTGTTGAAGGTGAACGTGGATACCGAAACAGCTGGAAGCACATGAAAAAGGAGATCAAAAAGCATATATGCCTGATGATCTCGGTTTGCGATTGCGTGCTGACCTGGCACTTTGTCAACAGGGAGTTAGGGAAGTCCTATGGACCATGTTTATCGATTCGAAAGTGTACGGCGATTGGTGCCAAATATGAGCGATGATGAAGCTCGAAGTTGCTTCATGGCTAGCTTGAATGAGAAGACGCGAAGAGAAATCTTAAGGTACAAGCCAACAAGCTATCGGAATGTCAAGAGGCAGCAAAAGGTTGCTTATGGCATGTCGTTAGAAGACTTGTACAAGGGGAGGAAGAAACCTAAACCAAGGAGGTTTCCTCCAAAGTCTGGGTTCAAAGGTTTGATAGGCGACCAGATCAATCGCCATCAATTCGAAGTGCAAGTCCCTTTGTCGGCAGTTCCAAGTTTTCGGACACATCAAGACCCACCGGATTTCGGAAACCATTGGCTTACCACCTCCTCAGCAGGCCAAAGGATCGGCTCCAAAGTCTGCTCCCCCGCGTTCCGCAGCGGGGTCGTGAAATGTTATAATTGTAACAAGCCTGGTCATTTTGCTAAAGAGTGTCAGGCACCCTCACAATAATCGGGACATTTCAAGGCGATGGTAGAAGAGGAAGTTGCTGAACCAGAAACGCTTGAAGATCCGGAAGATGAGTCAGAAGAGGTAATGTTGTGCCAGACACAACCTGCCTTATTCGCTATTCAAGCAAAACTGACCCTTTGCTATATTTGACAGGAAGGATACGAGGGGACCGAGTCCGAATGATGATCGATACTGGAGCAACATACAACTTCATATCGACTAGTCTAGCTCGTCGATTGAATTTGGATGTAATAAAGATGTGTGAAATAAAGATCAATTTTGGCAAAGGAATACTAATTTGGAAGGTTAAGCTAGACTTAGTTGTCTTGAATATGACGGGGTTTGACTTTGTTTTGGGTATGGAATGGTTCCATAAACATGTAATCGAAATGAGGGGTTCTGGAGACAATCGAATCACGCTTGCAGCAGATAAAGAGGACATTAGAAAGACCACGCTCAAAATGGAAACGCTAACTGATAAGGATTGGAATCCTATGTTCCTTACCTTAACTCAGTTGCGTAAGGCAGTTAGACATCGGGAACGTGTGTTTCTTGCAATGGTTTTGGATACTGGTGAAGTCAAAATAGGAGATGGTCAAGAATTGTTCCTGAACCTATTTTGGAAGTCTTGAACATGTTTAAGGATGTGTTGCTAGAAGACTTGCCGCCGAGTTACCTCCACGTCGAGCTGTGGACCACAGGATAGAGATTTTGCCAGGTTCGTCTCCACCGGCAAGAGCCCCATATCGGTTGAATCCTCAAGATTAGTAGAATTGAAGAGACAGCTGCAGAATTGATGGTCGAGGACACATTCGACCTAGTCGATCGCCGTATGGTGCACCTATCTTGTTTGTAATGAAAAAGGATGGTACGATGCGAATGTGTGTGGACTATCGAGCGTGAACGCGATAACTATCAAAAATAAGTATCCTCTTCCACGAGTGGACGACTTATTTGATAGGCTATCAAAAGCAAAGTATTTTTCAAGAATAGACTTGAGATCGGGGTACCATCAGATTCGGGTAGCAGAGAATGACATTGAGAAGACCGCTTTTCGAACGCGTTATGGATCATTTGAGTTTCTAGTCTTACCATTCGGGTTGTGCAATGCTCCAGCAACTTTTTGCACAATGATGGATGATGTGTTTAGAGACTATCTAGACGAGTTCGTAGTGGTGTATATTGATGACATTCTGATTTTAGTTCGAGGAACATGTGGAACACTTAGAAAAAGTGTTTCAGAGGTTGAGAGAACCATTGTATGCTAAAGAAAGCAAGTGCGCATTTGGTCAAACCAAGATAGATTTCTTGGGACACTTGATCTCAGGTGGGGAGGTTGCCATGGACCCAAAGAAAATTCAAGCTATTACGAGTGGATGACTTTAAAAGATGCATGAAGTTAGATCATTTCTTGGTCTGACAGGGTATTACCGAAGATTCATAAAGGGTTACTCGGAAATAGCGGCCCCATTGACAGATCTTACGAAAAACATTCCATGGCATTGGACTCCAGAGTGCCAACGTGCGTTCGTCAAACTCAAAGAGGCTATCTCTTCTGAGCCAGTTTTGCAGTTGCCCATCTTTGAAGATCCCTTTGAAGTAGAATGTGACGCTTCCGACTTTGCAATTGGTGGTGTATTGCAACAGAAAGGACATCCAGTGTCCTTTTCTCGAAGAAGTTAGATGCCGCGCAAACTCGATGGCCTACTCACGAAAAGGAGATGTATGCTATTGTTGCTTCCTTGGAGTATTGGCGTCATTATCTTCCAAGTCATGGCACTGTGGTTTGGACAGATAGTGTAACTCTAAGGTATTTTGAAACGCAGCCGAAGCTATCCGAAGTATGCTAGATGGCAGCAGAAGTTGGCACGATTTCAGCCTGAAATCAGACATAAGCGGGAAAGGACAATGTGGTAGCTGATGCACTCAGTAGAAAGGGTCATCTTCGTATTATGTCAGCACCCGTGTCAACTTTGTGGATGAATTTGTGACGGCGTATCCTCAGGACAAGTTTGCTAAGGAGGCTTTGAGCCTGGTGGCAAAGAGGAAACAAGTTCATCAGTTACGAAGAGATGGTAATATTCCAGCAGGAATAGAAAGTCGAATGGATGCACTCAAACAGGCCATTTTGGTACGAGATGGAGTTCTTTATTATAAAGAAAAGAGACTCTATGTTCCAGAAGGGACATGGAGGGAGAGGCTGTTAAGAGCATCACGACGTTCCTTTGGCAGGACATGGTGGAAGGCAAGACGTTGGCTTTGTTGAAACAGGGATTCTATTGGCCGGGTATGATAGACGATGTTGCCAAGTATGTCAAGACATGCCCCACATGTCAACAAGTGAAGAGTCGATCGCAAAAACGAGCTGGGAAGTTGTATACCGATTCCAGAGCGGCCATTTCAAAGTGTTACTTTGGACTTTATCATGGGATTGCCAAAATCTTGTGGTTTTAATGCGCTCATGGTGGTAGTCGATCGGTTTTCAAAGGTTGCTCATTTCATTCCAACTGTAGAGACAGTGAATGCAATTCAAGCAGCAAAGTTGTTCTTCCACGAAGTCATAAGAGTGCGCGGACTACCGGAAACCATGATCTCAGATCGGATCCTCGGTTTACAGGAAGTTTTGGGGGTTGTTTAAGCAGTTTGGTACGATGCTGAAGTTCAGTACGGCTTACCATCGCAAACTGATGGTCAAACGGAGAGAGTGAACCGACAAGTCGAGGACTATCTCAGATGCTATGTTCAAGGTGATCAACTTGATTGGGCTGAACACTTAGATATGGCTGAGATATGTTACAATAACTCGACACACACTGCAATCGGATGTAGCCCGATGGAAGTGTTAACTGGGAATAAGGGTGGTATTCCTCAGAGTATGGTGTTACCGAAAGACGATAGCAATCGAGTTCCATCTGTAGCAGAGTTCACGGGACAATTGTATCGAACATGGGAAGCTGCTCGTCAAGCGATGGCTGCAGCACAGGAAAGGTATCGTCAGCAGTACGATAACATCGGGATGTAGAGTATCAGGTTGGGGATATGGTATTGTTGAGTACCAAAAACCTGAAGGTTCCAACGACTCTTTCGAGGAAGTTTCTATCGCACTACATAGGTCCATACAAGGTGGTGAAGCAAGTAGGGAAAGTGGCTTATGAGTTAGATCTTCCTCCGGAGTTGGGAACAATACACAATGTGTTTCATGTCAATTTACTCGAGCCATTCCACAAGGATGAGAAACATCCGCAGAGATATGAAAGCTTACGTCCGCTTCCTGAGCTGGTCGGCGATACGAAGGAGTTCGAAGTTGAGTCGATTTGGATGCAAAGGATATTAAACGCCGAGGGACGCGAAACGTAAACGAGAATATCTTGTTAAGTGGAAGGGTTACCCGGCATGCGAGTCGACATGGGAACCATTGGATAATCTACAGAACGCGATGGAGATAGTGAAGGAGTTTGAGGCAAGGTCTCAAACTGTTAGTAATGATGATGAGAAATAAAGCAAGTTATTTCTTATTAACCTAGGGGCCGACAGACAACCTAACTAGAGGCCTCCAATATAAATTCTAGTTAACTTAAAGAAATTAACTAACTTGTTTGTGTGCGTGGGTGACAGACTTTGCAGACGTGCAAAAGGTCTCCAAGTGACTTCTTGTCGCAGGTGGTGCCTCCGGCAGCTGAGTTTAACTCAGTGAACGACGGTTCTGAAGTACTTGGCTTCGCGTAATGCAAGGGGGGTAATAAAACTTGTGAACTTTTTGCTGACTCCGCATAGAGTGATTAGCGTTAGTTTTCAGTTAATTTTTCTAACCTATCTAGTCTTGGAGTTAGACGTCAACGAGGACGTTGACATTTCAAAGGCGGGGAGTGTGTCATAGTTTTTACTATGACTCGACCCTTTACTTTGGGGTTTGACTGTTGTTACCTACCGAGTTGTGTGGCGAACCCTAGTTGTAGTGAGAAACAGCCCCGCTTAGTGCACTTAGGTGTTTAGGGGTAGTCCGGCCGGCTGTCACTAGGTACCTCGAGAAACTCTAGGCGAAGGTAGTACTTACCCTCTAGAAAACTCTCCCCCAGTTTGACGTTACAAAGATAGGTTTTCCGTTAAATATAGCTTGTCAAAAAGGGTTAGGGACACCTAACCCTAGGGTTGCCCTAACCCCACGCCCTAATACCCCCCCCTAGGGGTTAGGTTTAGGGTTAGGTTAGGACAACCATTTTCTCTAAGGGCTGGCATTTCCGTGCCAGCCCACTTACTCATGGGGGGGGGGGGGGGGGGGGGGTCCGTCACATAAATAAGGTAGAGTATATGTAGTGAGGCTTCCTGGGTTCAAAAGAGAGCTCGTTAACCTCCTACCGGTGCAAGCTAAGCTTGTGTCGTCAAGGTGCAACCCTTCGTTGTGTAGCCCAAACTTCCACACGACAGGGGTATAACCCACCCTAGGGTTAGACTATCCTTATCGTTGGCAGGATCTTGCCTTTGAGATAGGGGCACGTCACCTCCAAGGAGTTAGTCAAATTCCTTGGTCCGAAAACCTGCCCGCAAGCTCAAAGACATTGCCCGAGTTCACGTTCCGCTAAACTAGTGGTTGAGGCCTTGCTCCGGCCACCTCAACCACGCCAAGCTAGGAACGACACCTAAAGCTCGGCTAGTCCGTGTACCCTTATTCACAAGGTGAGTCTCGTTTGTGGGCTTAGTCAGTTAGGGGTTTGAGTTCCTAAGGCTTGGGTTCCTAATACGGGTTATTTTTACCAGATTCCGTGGGGTTTCTAGAGAGGGGATTCCAGGGTTGGCACCTGGCAAGCTGCCTTTGTGGCACCAGGTAAAACTCTGACACATATGCAGGATCGCCCGAGGTTGGTGCAAGGTAGGAGCGCCTAGACAATACATCCGCTTTGCCATTTCGAAAACTGGCCTGTAGACGATGACAAAATCAAAACGTGATAGGAATTCTGCCCACCTAGCATGTGAGAACTCGAGCTGTTTGAAAAAACTCCAAGTTCTTATGATCCATAAGAACTTGTACAAGATGCGTAGCACCTTCTAGGAAGTGCCGCCACTCCTTGAACGAATCCACAATAACCTTGAGTTCCTTGTCATGAATCTCGTAATTGATTTCCACGGAAAGGAACTTATGAGAGTGAAACTACATGATGAAATAACTTGTCTTCTCCAATTTGTGATAGAATAGAACCTACTGCAAAATCCGAGGCATTTTACTTCAATAAAGAAGGGACAAGAAGGATCAAGATGTGTTAAAATTGGAGCTGTCGTGAAGGCGTCTTTGAGTGCTGTGAATGCATGTTTCGCCTTGTCGAACCAAGAGAAAACTCCTATGCGCTTGGTGAGTTCCATGAGTGGAAGTACACGCTTGGAAAAGTCCTATATGAATTGCATATAGAAGTTTGCAAAGCCAAGGAAACATTGTACATCTCGTACAAACTTGAGCCTCTCCCACTCCATGATAGTCTTCACCTTGTGCATGTCCATGGAAATGCTAGTAGGGAGATGATGTAGCCCAAGAATTCCACAGTATCCCTATCAAAAAAAACACTTCTCTAACTTTGCATACAAGCCATGCTCGCAAAGCTTCTATAGAACTAATCGTACATGCTTGTCATGTGCCGCTTGGTCCTTGGAGAAAATCAAAATGTCATCGAGGTAGATCACCACAAACTGGTCCAAGAAGTCACAAAAGATGTCGTTCACCATGTGTTGGAACACAGCTGGGGCATTGGTAAGTCCAAAAGGCATCACCGTGTACTCGAAATGTTCATACCTTGTACGAAAGGTAGTCTTCCACTCATCGTCTGGATGAATCCGTACAAGATTGTAGGCCCCTCATAAGTCGATCTTTGTGAACACCTTTGCTCCTCGTAACCGATCGAGAAGTTCCGGGATCAATGGCAATGAGTACCGATTCAAAATGGTGACTTGGTTCAAACCCCTGTAGTCCACAACCAAACACAAACTCCTATCTTTCTTTTTAACAAAGAAGATACGTGCTTTTGCAGGGGACTTTGAGTGTCAAATGAAGCCGAATGCTAAGTTGTTCTTGATGTACTGGTGAAGAACCTTCAATTCTGTAGGTGACAGTGCATAAATCGATCCGAACGGTGGAGTCTTCCCTTCCGTAAGATCGATAGGATAGTCGTAGGATCTGTGAACAGGAAGAACTGCAGCCTTGTGCTTGTCAAAATCGTCTTGAAAGGAGTGATACTTGGATGGCAGGGAAGAAGGAGGAGAAGGAGAAGAAGAATGAGATTGAAAAACAAGAGAGTCAGATACAGGAAAGGTAGAAGAGGACGTAGAGTTACTTGAAAAGTAAAGAGATGAAAAGGAACAGGATTAGTGGCAAGTTCATGCATAGTAGTGGTACGAATTCGAAGAGGAGAAGGAAGGAGCTGTGAATGAAAAAAGGAAAGATCTCGGAGGATGGAATAGAAGCAAAGTAATAAAAAGAGGCAGGATTGGAGAAAACCTGTGTGGATGTTGACGAGTGTACAAGATTGGAAGAAAGTTTATGAATGCACAGGAGTGAGGAGAGCCTGCGAGTGTGCTAACGAACCAACAGGAGGTGGATCTTGTTGAGGAGGAACATTCGACACTATACAGGATTGGAAGAACCTTGTACAGGAATCCGTGAACTTACAAGAGTGGAGAGAACATGTGGATGTGTTGACGGACTGATAGGAGGTGAATCCTGTCGAGGAGGAGTCTTCAACACTAATATAGGAAACAGGCACGGTCAATCTTGTAGCTTGTGCTGTCTCAGACACTAAGGATGCATCCTGCATGCAGGAAGGTACAAGATTGATCCTGGCTACTTGAGAGGAAAACGTGAGCGTCCTAGACCTCCAGTCGATCTGAGGATTTGCAATCATGAACATGGCATGCCCAAAATGATGGGAGTCAACTGAGTCTTGATTAAGTTAAAGGAAATCGAACATTTGAATGTGCCATGACTGCAAGAGAGAGGTGTGGTAGCATGGGTAACTGCGCCAAAAGCAATCAGACGACCATTTGCAACCCTACAAGAACTGCACACTTCAACTTCACCACCGAATGCCATGCTGAGTTGCAAAAGTGTCATCCATGAAGCATGCATTTGCATTAATGTCTAACAGGGCAAACTCCTTGAGCTCTCAATCATTGAGGCAAATGTGTACAGAAAACTTGAAGTGATGAAATGGTATGAGCAACACCAATGAAGCCTGCCTGCGCCTACGTCTAGCTTTGTGGCTCCTAGATGGAGTGGACACTAAACTTCAGCTTTAACTTCACGCGTCTTGAACTTCCTGGCTTTAGCAGGACATTCTGCTACCTGTATCCTACTTCACCACAATACAAGCATAAGTTCTCACCGCGACAATGTTGCTTCTCAACAGCTGAAAGTGGGTCACGCTTGTATTTCTCAACCTCCATAAGGACTACTCCAGAAGGTGTCGCAGGAACATGTGCTACAGTGCAGGATTGACTTGTAGAAATTGTTGATGGGATTTTTCCTGACGACGCTCGAACAAATGGTTGTCGCAGCAAATGGCTTGTTGCATGATCTTTGTTAATGTTTGGGCATCTGGTAACATAAGGAGAAGGTCCTTCACGTCATCCCTCAACCCAAACAGAAGTGTTTAATCAATGCAGTCTCGTCCTATGGAATGTTCGTGCAAAGTTGCTGAAATTTGAATGCATAAACGGAAGCTGGTCGGGATCCTTATGTGAACTTCCGTAATTTGTACATGCAGAACGGTACTTATTGAGATCTCCAAAGCAAGCTTCAAAGGCAGCCACAAATCCTTCAAAGGCAGCCACAAATCTTCAAAGCAGCCATGAATCCTTCAAAGTCTTCCATTAATGGGTCATCACGCTCCAGCAAAGGGGCAACCCAAGCCTGTGGAGATACAACTAGTACGGATGCCAAAAGGCCAACCTTTTGTGCATTAGTCGAGTATTAGTGTGGTTGTATGTGGATCAAAAGCCGGAGCTGATTCAGGAAACCTTGAAAATTGGCACAATTGTCACTGCATGCTAATTTTCGGCTCTAAAGAAGAGTTCAATGGAGAGGAAACCACGGATGCTTGAAAGAGAGCCTGCGCAACAGCCTTGGAGGATGCATCAGCAACTACATGCGCCGCGTTGGTGGAACCTTGCAGATCTGTGGCCATTTGTCGCAAAGTGGCCAGCTCATGAAGCAACATTTGGTGCTCGCATTGAAATTGTTCAAAGTCTGCCATGATCCGTAAAGGAAAAGAAAAGGAGAAAAACAAGAGAGAAGAACCAAGAAAAAAGTAACTGGAAATCAGAGAGTTATAAAAACAGTTACTATCAAACTATCAAGCCACGATCTAGGAACAAATAAGAAAGCAGGATTTCGAGAATAAGAAAGCTTGACTCAGGAGCAAGACATGAACTAGGAACTTAGGAGCAAATAAGGAGCAAGACAAGAACTAGAGTAGGATAGGAACTAGAAACAAGACAAGAGTAAAAGGTAAGAAGTAAGACAAGAATGAGGATAAGAATAATCGTAAAATGACTGGTGTTGATAGTAACTAATTGTATAGCAATTAGGTCGGAGCTTTTATGCTCACAACTCTAAGAGCTAATGTGGTCATGAGCCTAATCTAGTCATGAGCTAAAAATGGTGACCCTTATCCTGAAGTTATATCCTATAGCATATCTTATAGGTATATCTTATAGGCATATCCTGTGGGCATATCCTGTATCCTATATCTTGTATCCTGTATTCGGAAACCTACATCCTGTATTGGGTCATGACAGCCATTAGTATAGAGTTATCATCAAATTTTGAGTAAGAATTAAAATAAAATCTGTTATACTCTGATATATGCTTGAAGAACTTATCATTTTTGTATTCATATGTAGAATTGACGTGACATTAAAGACAAGAGGAAGAGTTGAGATGAGTCAGGGGATTTTAAAATTAACTTGGCCATATTTCAAAATAAATAGGAAGCACATTGGATCAACCATGGTTGCTGTCAAACTAGCTTTTGTCACGTAGTGTGGACAAGCAAAACAATGAAAACTAGATTCACTAGTCAAGCACTAAAGGGCAGGTTATGAATTGAAATTGGACGATGCTCGAAATATATACCTTATTCCATTTAATGTCACATTCTCAAATCTGAAGGACGTTAGATACAACAAGAACCTCGGGTGGTTCTGTTGACTTGTGGAATATAACGTTCAAATGTTCATTAATAATGTCAACCATGAAGTTCTTCTTCAACTAAACAAAAGCCCATTTATAAAAGGGATCTAATTAAATGTTTACTTCGAGGATCTTTATACTTATCGAGTAGGTGTATTTGTAATAGATATTGTTTCACAATACATAACATTTACAAGTGAAGTAATTGTTCTAATTCTTATTAAAGAAGAATAGATCGACATTATTAGGGATATTTAGATGGTGACTTGGTCCCAGGTTCTTTACAAATCATATTCAATTTACTTAAAATCTTCAAAAATTGAAAAAATGTATCAAGAACACTAAAACATTTGTAGTTGGGACTCACATATGTTGATTGTAATTGTAAAAGAAAGTTATTTATCGTTTTCTTAGCTACACTAATGGCATCTTATATTGCAATAAGCCATAAAAAATGATGTTAGATGATAAAATTTATAGAGGTAGAGTTAAGTATTATAGCATTAACTTCAACTTTAATTATAGGACACTAAATCAGAAACGTGTAGTAGAAGATAAGGGACAAGGATGTTACTCGTCGCAAGGAGTATGCACGTGGTGGTTCCATGGAAGTGCAACTATTGTAACAAGGATTATGGTGGTGGTCCCAAGCGAATCGAAGCGCATCTTGTTGCTGTTTCTAGAGAGGGAATTGACAGCTGTAAAGGACTAGTTTCACCTCTGATTGTTGAGTGGGCTCGGAAAGAGTTATACATTGTTGTTGATGAGGAGATGGATGATGTTCCAGAAAATGCCTGCACCAAGCATTTGCGAGGGGCAAATGCATCAAGTGCTGGGTCATCTCCTGAAGGGCCTTCTGCTTGTTTGGGGGACATCTATTGCAATGACACATATTGCTGAAGCCTGCTTTGGAGCCAGATCATCATGCTCTTCACATAAATGCTGTGACATCTCACAATTAAAACATGAAAAACATCAACAAACAAGAAATGAGTAGTCTTGACATTCTTGAGACGGGTCTTCATTGTTCACTTCATGCTGGTACGCATGAGCCTGACAGCAGAAATAGACTGCATCTGTGGTGCATGCACCATGCTTGCAGGGCCTCATCTCACCAGTAGCTTTATCTTTAACCTTACCAGCACAGTTCTTGATTTCCATCTTCTGCAGCTCCACAGGCTTTCTCAGATTCAGGAGCTCATCAAAATCGGCGAGGCATGCATGCACATCCTTGAGCTTCTTGAATAATCAGAGCTTCTGGTGCAGCCTGAATGGGAATTGCACCTCTACCACCCCTGCTTCGTTGCATCTTCCGCTTCACCAGGATCATCATCTTCATCTTCTCCCGCTTCACCAGCATCGTCACTCTTTGCTTTGTTCTCCACCGCCACTTGCTTCACCGGCCTCTAGCTTGACATCCTCGGGCTTCACACTGTCTGGCATCACGTAGACATATTGTTGGAGTAAGGTCCATCCCTTTGAACCCCAAGCCAGTTTCGGCACCACTTCCCGCAGCCACACTGCATGGGACATTTTCCTGGCTTTCGCCTTTTGAAACGGTGATCTGCACAGCTATGACTTTTAGAACGGTGCCGAGCAGAATGAGATAGATAGCATCCACAGCTTTCTCGTTGAAAGCTTCCGGTCCAAGCAAAACTCCCTGCATCAGCTGCACTGCGGACAATTTCCCCAAAGCAGCTCTCTCATGACCGTGCTTGTAAATCCTGTAGTGCTTAAATCCAGGCCAGCCCACACCTTCTGTTGATACCTCATCACGCTGATAACCAGGCCTTCCACATTCCAGCCTACACGAGCTGGGTTCCTGCCTCTGCTCATGCAGTCCACTCTCACCGCCTCTGCCCAAGCCTCTATGTCCCTGAGCTCCAGCGCGGACCGCAGTTCACTCTGCCGGTCCGTTATATACGTCTCGGCGATCCTGCGCAGGTAGGGGCTCAGAATCTTGAGCTTGCTATCCTTGTCCACATAGAAGCACGTCAAATCCAGCGGCTGTCTCAGCATCGGAGAGCGCTCGCCCGTAACCACCAACTCTAGTGCAGCTCGGAGCTCCGCCTGGCTAGTTTGCAGCGCAATGAACTTGTAGGACAGCTTGAGAGTATAAGGTTGCTCTATTTTCTTCGTGAACGCACTTTCGTCCCCTTGAACTTCTTCATAGTAGCACAGCAGACGAGGCATGCCACCAGTTAGTCTATCCAGACCTCGCAGGCTCCCCGCTGGCAGACTGGACTGCGAGATCCATGTCTTCAACTCATCGTCTCTGAAGGGACCATCGAAGTTGAAAGTCGGAGGGGGCTTATCAGTGGTGGAACAAAGCCGACGCGCCCTGCTGCTCGACGACGACACCTTGACGAGAATATGGCGCTCCAGTATGAGTTCCACAAGTTTGGCTTCCAGAGCGGATGCGTCCTCCAACTCGTCCCAATCGTCTATCACAAACAGCAACCTCTCCGGCTGTCCCCGCACCAATCAGCCAGGCCTTCCAGGTCCTTTATCTCCACAAGGAACTCGTCGCCACTTGCAATGAACAAGGCATGGCGCAGGACAGCCACTGGGCAGCCGACGAAACAGCCTGCATTCACGTAGACCACCTGACGGACCTTCTTGGCAGTCAGCAAGCCAACTATCGCACATATTGCCGTGCTCTTCCCAGAGCCTTTTGCCCCCTGCACCAGCAGCTGTCGCCTAGGTTCCAGCGCTAGTAAGGCCTCGTACAGCTGCTTCGCGCGGTGCCTGCCTACGTACCTGAACCATTTCTGGCTCTCGGGACTGAAGTACGAGGTGGGCTGCACCAGAGTCCACACCTTGTTCGCATCCCACAACGATTGCTCCTCAAGAACACCGTACACGGCCCCAAGCTCACTCCGAACGGATTCAGCATCGTCAAGGAACTCTTGCTTCCTCGCCTCCTGGAGCACAGAAAACTGCTCCTCGTGACCCTCACGGCGCCGCCTTATTGCTCGCCGCCATAAACACAAGAACCCCAAAAACACACCGAGAATATAATTCCGGGGAAATACTTATTAATTACAACTAGCCGTATGTATACATTGCAACGAACAATCCTAACAGATCAAAGCTCACTTAGTTACCTTCAGCTCGAGTTTACTGTGTCGCCTTGAAATAACAAATGAAAAGTTGTAGAGGTGGAAGCTCCGGCTCAAGATCAGGCTGGCATTGAGTGGATGTTTGTCTGCCCAGAGCTCACATTAGGGAGGTACCTCTGAAAAGACCAGCAATCCCACACAACCAAGTGTTGAGAATGCAACCCATCCACTGGTGTCCTTTGCAAAGTCCCTGTTTTCGGAGGGAGCCTTTTAATTTTGTTTGTTTTGGTTCTTCACATTCCTTTCCGATGCTTATTCCTTCACTCCCAGACGAGTCACACAAAATGTCAAAGGTGTGGAGGCCATTATACACGCAATAGAGCTTACATCACCTTAGGAATACAAGAAGTACCTATTGGTTAATTTTTAAACGTATTATTAAGTAGGTACCTGATGCTGCCAGCGGATGCGCTTACTTTCAATTCTACGAGCTCTGCGAGATTGCCTCTGGAGCTGCTGATTACTTCGGGTTATTCATTAATCTTCTATTCTGGATATATATTTTTTTAGTTCATGAAATTTTATATACGTCTCGGCCATCCTGCGCAGGCTTTTTTTTGTTTCATTCTTTCCTTAGCATGCTAGGTGATCATCCATTTTCACTGATGAACAATCAAGGGGGAGTGTTGGCATCACTAAGTAGATATCACGGAGTGATAAAGCCATGAATTATAGTATATGATATATATATAGATCCATCCATACATGCTATGAATAAACAGATCGTGGATATATTCTTTCATTCTACATACATTCTTTGAATGGGACGTGTAGGACTCAGTTTGTTAAAACCAAATAAACGGACCGGTGACGAGCCTAGATTGTTCAAGTCACCAGTAACCAATGTAAGGGGTTAGACATGGAGTTTTTCATGCAGGAGATTCAACTCGATGACTTTGAGAGGCTGCTTTTCTTCAAGAACAGGCTGCGACAATACCGTCAACTTCATCCTCTCTTCGTCCTCAGGGTGCCGAGTCCGATGCTACTCGACTACTCTGGGAAACCAACTGATCGGTGACATCCCGTCGAGGTAGCCAACATGGACAACCTCTATAGCTTCGACGTGTTCGCACAACTCGCTCTCCAGTAAGATTCCGGCAAGTTTTGGCAGGTTTAAGAACGTAGATACGTTAAACTTCTCGCATAATCTTCTTCAAGAAGCATACCGGTTTTGCTCTCTGCCCTTAGATGTTCGGTTCGGTTCGGTGAACGGGGCAGCTTGTAACGTTTTCTTCCAGGAGTTTCGAGGGAAACTCACAGCTGAATATACATTTGAATATACATGCAGTGGGAATATACATTTTTTAAGTAATAAATACTTAAGTCTATTAAGTAGAGAGATGCTTAAGTTAAATAAAGTGAAAAAATAATTAACACGTGATTAGAGGTTAAACTTCACCTTAACAAGCAGTTCAACTTTCATTGGTTCTGTCAGCTCCTTACATATCTGTGGTACTACATTCGAAGATATCCCTCCACGTCCGTACATTTCCACACTGTTAACCCCTTTGTGGCTAAAGAGACGTTGGTTATGCATATGTTTGTGAAGGGTACTTCCGGTATGCCTAATATACGTCCTGGTCTATCGAGTGTGTTTCATTACGTTGTTGATTATCACCTATTAAAAACTTATATATATATATATATTATATATATATTACAATATACAAAGCCTATATGTGTATGTGTGTGGATTTATAGCGTGTGTGTGAACATACCTTCTCCACTTTTGGGAATGCAGTCTTGTTGTAGTTAAAGTCCGGATGTTCACTAGAGAATCCAGTTATGGTGATGGCCGTGTTTATATTAACAAACAGTAGACCAGATAAGAGAACATTCCTCACATATGCACCACGACCAACTCCGTTCTGATGGATATTCCAGACTTCGTATCAACCTTCAACTAGAATATTCTCTATACCGCCCGATGTTTCACTTCCTATGGCAACGCCGGCTCCTCGCTTTGTACGGCCTGTCACTCTGCGGATGTGTATGTTTGTACTCGGACGCCCGTATGCAATGCCGTACTCGTCCCAGCCGCTCTTTACTGCTATCATGTCGTCCCCGTTGCTTATGTAGCAGTCTTGTATGCAAATGTTGGAACTGGAATCTGTGACGCTCGTGTTTATATATACTTTTACACGCACACAAGCTTAACAGATTGTGTGTGTGTGTGCGTGCGTGTGCGTGTACAATTTTACACACACATACAAGCTTAACAGATTGTGTGTGTGTGTGTTTATATACAATTTTACACACACAAACAAGCTTAACAGATTGTGTGTGTGTGTGTGTGTGTTTATATACAATTTTAGACACACATACAGGCTTAACAGGTTGTGTGTGTGTGGTTTATATACAATTTTACACACACCTTAACAGATTTTGTTTATTTGTGTGTGTTTATATACAATTTTACACACACACAAGCTTAACAGTGTGTGTGCGTGTTTATATACAATTTTACACTGGCGATAGGTTAGTTATTTACACAAGTGTGTGTGTGTGTGTTTATATACAATTTTACACACACAAACAAGCTTAACAGATTGTGTGTGTGTGTGTGTGTGTTTATATACAATTTTAGACACACATACAGGCTTAACAGGTTGTGTGTGTGTGTGTGTTTATATACAATTTTACACACACAAGCTTAACAGTGTGTGTGCGTGTTATATACAATTTTACACTGGCGATAGGTTAGTTATTTACACAAGTGTGTGTGTGTGTGTTTATATACAATTTTACACACACAAACAAGCTTAACAGATTGTGTGTGTGTGTGTGTGTGTGTGTGTTATATACAATTTTAGACACACATACAGGCTTAACAGGTTGTGTGTGTGTGTGTTTATATACAATTTTACACACACCTTAACAGATTTTGTTTATTTGTTGTTGTGTTATATACAATTTTACACACACACAAGCTTAACAGTGTGTGTGCGTGTTTATATACAATTTTACACTGGCGATAGGTTAGTTATTTACACAAGTGTGTGGTGTGTGTGTTGTGGGTTTATATACAATTTACACACACAAACAAGCTTAACAGATTGTGCGTGTGTGTGTGTGTGTTTATATACAATTTTAGACACACATACAGGCTTAACAGGTTGTGTGTGTGTGTGTTTATATACAATTTTACACACACACAAGCTTAACAGTGTGTGTGCGTGTTTATATACAATTTTACACTGGCGATAGGTTAGTTATTTACACAAGTGGTGTGTGTGTGTGTTTATTATACAATTTTACACACACAAAACAAGCTTAACAGATTGTGTGTGTGTGTGTGTGTGTGTGTGTGGTGTTTATATACAATTTTAGACACACATACAGGCTTAACAGGTTGTGTGTGTGTGTGTGTGTTTATATACAATTTTACACATACCTTAACAGATTTTGTTTATTTGTGTGTGTTTATATACAATTTTACACACACAAGCTTAACAGTGTTTATATACAATTTTACACTGGCGATAGGTTAGTTATTTACACAAGTGTGTGTGTGTGTGTGTGCGTGTGTGTCTTTTATGCATAACCAACACAATTGTATACACACACACATACACACACAAACGTGTAAATAACTAACCTGGATCGATACCGTCAGTGTTAGGCGAGTCTTGTGGAGCCAGGACGGTAACTCCTTGAATCAACACGTGACTGCAAAGTAGGAGACACAAAACTAGCTTATCTTGCACCTCATCAAACTTCCACTGTAGAAAGGATATATATATATATATATATATATATATATAAACAGTAAACCAACCTGCAATATACAGGGTGTATGTTCCAGAATGGCGAATTCATAAACGTGAGATTGGATATGATTATATTAGTAGAGCTAATAAACTCCACTAAGTGCCCTCTTGTGTAGGTCAACTGTCCGTGCATCGACCAGTCCCACCATATTGATCCTTGCCCATCTATTGTACCGTTCTCCCCTGGTTTCAAAAAGTAAGTGTGTGTGTGCTGCGTGTGCGTGTGCGTGTGTATGTAAGTACCAGTGAGAACTACATCTTCAAGGTTTTCCCCGTGTATAAGACTTATATGTCTTCCACCAGGCAGCTCTCTTCCTCTGCCATACGAAGGCAACGGGTCAACAAACCGGCCACTGCGAAGACTCCTGTCCGACAAAGATCTTTCAGTAAGCACTAGGCACACGTATACGTGTACAACACACATAATTATTTATTCCATCTTGCAGTTCAGACAAAAAGAAGAGAACGGAACAAAAGAAACTGTTCTTGCAGGGTAAAGAACTATACTTAACGTGTGTGTGCGTGCGCGTGTGTGTACCTTTGCACCGAGAATAGTGGCTCCTTTTTCAAGATATAACGTGAGGTGGCTGGTGAGGTTGAAGCTGCCGTGAGCCATCTACCCGCAGGCACATATAGTGTCGCACCTCCAATGGATGAAAACGAGCTGAGATGGAATATAGCGTTTTGAAATGCCTGTGTGTTTATAGTTACACCATCTCCAACAGCACCAAAATCTAGTATCGAGGCTGCGTGTAGTCGTGTACTGACTGCAGTAAGTGTGTGTGATTCACAGTACCCAGAATTGCATCCGGTTGCCATACATAGAAGAAGAATGCATAGAAACATGACCAAAACACGCAGCTTGTGCACAGTTGTAATGAATCCACTGGAATTTGAAGAAAGTATGAGAATTTCTTCAGAGATATATATACATTGATTTTCTAAGCTATATCTATACAAACCGTGAAGATCAATGGTATGTGTTGCAGGAATTAAGGAAAATTATACCCCAAGGGCAGAGGCGAAGCTGAGGAAAAAGATTTTTCACATAAATGCACGGTGTAATTAAAATGGCATATCTGTACCCCCATTTTTTTTTATAATCAACCATTTTAATTATTAATTAACATTTTTTAATATTAAAAAATATTCTTTAGAATAATATATATATTTAAAAAATATATTTTTAAAAATATTTATTAAAAATAATTATTCTATAGAACATTCTATTTTTATAATTGAAGCATTCATGGACTAAAAATTAATAACATTATAAAAGTAAAAGGTATTAAATTATATAATATATTATATTTAAAATTATATGGCCTAATATAAAAATTATTAAAGAGCATAAGAGGTACATTATATAAATATTTATGTTTGTGAGAGCTCGAAATATTAGAAATGTGTATATCCATTAGTTCAGAAACCCTAACTTATATACAAGAACGAGTGGTCCAGATTGAATCCAATCCGACGGCTATCAAAATCCACTACGCTAATAATAGTATGTGCACATGCAGCCGTACACGTGGATCTTACATCATCCCTCCTCTTGGAAGGGTGTAAGTTGGTTAGGGTCTTTGTAGACGGGCCCGGATCTGAAAGAACATCAGGAGGAGGCACTGGTGATCTGTAGGTGGCACAACTTGTTCCGTTGCACAAAATGCTTCAACCGTTGTACATGTACAATCTCCGGAGGATCGGGTTGAATGTTGTGCCGAACCTCATAAACATGTGGCCCTACTTGCCATAGCACTCGATACGGTCCTTTCCACTGAGGAAGGAGACTCTTAGCTAAACCACGTACCGTAAGCTTGGGAAAATGAACCAACAATTATACTCCGCAGGAGGACGATGATGCGAGTTGTAGCGTTGTTGTTGTCCTACTTGTGGCCCAAGTGTTCTGCTGACTCGCACGAACCAATGGAAGAAGCTCGTCAGATACCGATCCCACGACCTAGCATCAGCAGCTCGTGGTCCGAGAAGGCAAACCCAACTCCGTTGGCACACCGGTCATGACCATACAAAAGCTTATATGGGAAGTACTAATGGAACTTTGAACTCCAGTGACATAAGCATATCGGAGAGACGGCAGAACCTGAGTTTGCCTGATTATGGACGATGAAGAGACAAAATCCACAAGAAAGGAATAGATCTAGACAATGGAAAAGTTAGACCTAAGAGACAGAGAAAATTGAAAAGACACAAATCCGAGCACTCCGTGGAATTAGAGTGCCCCTCACCTCCACCAATGTGAGAGCTCGGAATATAGAAATGTAGTTCAGAAAACCCTAACTTATATACAAGAGCGAGTGGTCCAGATTGAATCCAATCCGACGGCTATCAAAATCTACTACACTAATATAGTATGTGCACATGCAGCCGTACACGTGGATCTTAAAAATATTAATATTTAAATATTACTAATTGTACTATATATATACAAAATCTTATATAGTTAATCTTCCATATCTTTTTATAAATTTATATAGTAATAATTGTACTATTATTAAAGAATTTATTATAATTATGAATTATTAAATATACTATATTTTTATAATTTTGTAATTGCTTTAAGCTTTAAGAAATATACATTTTCTTATAGTTTTTGTTAATTATGATTTTATCAATGCTTTTTAACATATCCATATTGAATGGATTTAACATTTATATAAAACATGCTAGGTCTTTTTGACTGAGAGACCATGTTTTCTTTAGGCATTCATTATATGTTTCGCTTTCCTTTCCATTCGTCTTTTTTATGATTTAAATCATGCAATCTTCACTATATTATTTTTTGTAATAACTTCAGATGTGTTAATAATTTGACTTATCCAAATAGGCTAGTTATATGACACATCTAAAGTAATGAGGACGATAATTAGTTTTTGAAAATCCTTGTAATAATTAAAGTATGGTTTAGGTTTTTAGTTTCTTTGTTTAACAAAGTGTGGGGTTTACACTTTCACATTACTATGGCTTCTATGTTGTTTGAGTTCATTGATGTCATTTCAATATCCTCTCGCCACCTGTTTAGGCTAAAAAGGGTGTTGTAATTCTGTACTTGTGACAACAGGCCCTTTTAACTCTCGAACAACAATCTTCCAATAGTCGACCACATGCTTATATAGTTCTGATAACCAGTTGCCTTATCAAAATTCTTTAGCATCGATTTTTTGAACGTATGTCACATATTTTTTTATGCCATCAATAATAACCTCTTGTTCCTTGAGCTGGGCACTCAATGGAATAGGGTCTGGTTGTCCTTCTGGGAGAAGTGGTTTTTCATCCTCTCCACTTTTGAAGAGCATTAAGCCCTCTTTCGGTAACCACTCCTGCTCTGATGCGTAACTTATACTGCATAATAGGTATACATCTCGTATATGGACACTCTGTCTATAGGTTCGCGAGCATGGTTGTACGTGAAGTTGGAGAAGTGTTTTTTGATAGGGATTCGGTGGAGTTCTTGGGCTACATCGTCTCTCCTGCTGGCGTTTCCATGGACATGCACAAGGTGAAGACCATCGTGGAGTGGGAGAGGCCCAAGTCTGTACGAGATGTACAATGTTTCCTTGGCTTTGCAAACTTCTACAGGCGGTTCATACAGGACTTCTCCAAGCGTGTACTTCCACTCACGGAACTCACCAAGCGCACAGGGTTTTCTCTTGGTCCGACAAGGCGGAACATGCATTCACAACACTCAAGGACGCCTTCACGACAGCTCCGATTTTAGCACATCCTGACCCTTCTCCCTTTCTTCATTGAAGCAGATGCCTCGGATTTTGCAGTAGGATCCGTCCTATCACAAGTTGGAGAAGACAAGTTGCTTCATCCTGTAGCTTTTCACTCTCGTAAGTTCCTTTCGGCGGAGATCAATTACGAGATTCATGACAAGGAACTCAAGGCCATTGTGGATTCGTTCGAGGAGTGGCGGCATTTCCTGGAAGGTGCTGCACATCCTGTACAAGTTCTTACGGATCACAAGAACCTGGAGTATTTTCAAACGGCTCGAGTTCTCAGTCGGCGACAGGCTAGGTGGGCGGAGTTCCTATCACGTTTTGATTTCGTCATCGTCTACAGGCCCGGTTTTCGGAATGGCAAGGCGGACGCATTGTCTAGGCGCTCTTACCTTGCACCAAGCCCGGGCGATCCTGCATATGACTGTCAAAGGCAAGTGTTGTTGGGTCCTGATCGATTCCGGCTTGTGGCACTACAGGTTCATCAGGCTCCAGCAAATTCAACACTCCTACAGGACATCCGTTCGCAGTTGGCTACAGACGACTTGGCAAAGAATGTGTTCTCACACATTCATCCTGACATTGCAAGTTCCTCTTCCTCCAGTTCCCGTTCAGACTACAAGTTGTTCACCATACAGGATGGACTCCTGTACCGGGAAGGTCTCCTGTACGTTCCTGTTGGTATTTCAGGACTCGTGTGGTACAGGATTGTCATGATACCCCGGCTACAGGACATTTTGGTGTGGCCAAGACAGTGGAGTTGGTGACTCGCAACTATTGGTGGCCTGGGTTGCGAGGTTTTGTGGAAAGGTTTGTACGGAGTTGTGACACTTGTAACAGGTCGAAGATGCCTCATCATGCACCCTCTGGTCTTCTTCGTCCTCTTCCTGTTCCTTCTGCTCCTTGGAGATCCATTTCTATGGATTTCCTCACAGATCTTCCTCCTTTCGTGGATTCGATGCAGTTCTTGTGGTGGTTGACCGTTTCACTAAGCAGGCTCATTTCCTACCCTGCAACAAGACAGCTACAGGTCAGACAACTGAGTTGGTGATCCGTGAAGTGTTCCGACATCATGGTCTTCCTGAGAGCATTGTTTCCGATCGAGGTCCACAATTCATGTCCAAGTTTTGGCGAGAGCTTCTTCGGAGTCTACAGGTTAAAGCGGATCTTTCTTCAGGATATCATCCGCAAACTGATGGGCAGTCCGAACGCACAATTCAGACCTTGGAACAGTATCTTCGTTGCTTCATCAGTTACCAGCAGGACAACTGGTTGGACCTTCTTCCAATGGCGGAGTTTGCCTACAACAACTCCGTTCACGCATCTACAGGACAGACACCTTTCTTTGCTCTTACAGGCCACCATCCACGTTTTGACTTTGCTCCTCCCGCTTCTCCTTCTTCCGCTCCTGCAGTACAGGATCGTCTCCAGCATCTTCGTCAGGTACAGGATGATCTCCGGGTTCATCTTCAGCAGGCACAGGAACGATACAAGCATCATGCTGATGCTCACCGTCAGCCGGCACCTGCATACAAGATTGGTGATCTCGTGTGGCTTCTTCGTCGACATATTCGCACCAACAGGCCTTCTTCTAAGTTGGATTTTCAACGATTGGGCCCTTACAGGATTGTGGCGGAGGTCAATCCTGTAGCTTTCGACTCGAGTTACCATCTACGGTGAAACTTCATCCTGTGTTTCACACCTCCTTGTTGGAGCCGTATCATCCTTCTTCTCTTCCCGGTCGTGCTTCTTCTCCTCCCCCTCCTGTGGTCATTGACACTGAACCTGAGTACGAAGTTGCAGCCATCCTTGATTCTCGTCTTCATCGCCAACTCCAATACTTGGTGGATTGGAAAGGTTATTTGCCTACTGATCGCACTTGGGAACCTGCATCCAACTTACTCCATGCTTCTTCCAAAGTTGCTGCCTTCCATCGGCATTATCCTGCTAAACCAGGTCCCAAGACTCGTGGAACTCGTCTTTAGGGAGGAGGTGCTGTCACGACCCGATACAGATAGGATTCCGGATACAGGATACGGGTTGCAGGATTTCCTACAGGATATTCCTACAGGATTCCGGATACAGGATACGGTTGTAGGGATATTCCACAGGATATGCCTAGAGGATAAGGGACATGTGGACTCATCTTAGCCTCTGCATGCATGCAGTCACTTTGCATGCATGCAACCACTTTTAGCACTCATGCCTAGATTAGCTCTTGGAGTTGTGAGCATAAAAGCTCCGACCTAATTGTTGTACAATCAGTTACTATCAACACCAGTCTTACTACGATCAATTTGTCTTGTCTTGTTCTTGTTCTTTCTTCCTTGTCTCGCTCCTGATCCTGTCCTGTTCTTGTCTTGTTCCTGATCTGCCTGTTCCTGATCCTGTCCTGCGCCTTCCTGTTTGCTCCTGGATCCTGTCCTGCGCCTGGTCTTGCTCCTGAGTTCCTAAGTTCCTGTCTTGCTCTCTTCGGCTCCTGAGTCAAGCCTTTTTGTTCTTGGAATCCTGCTCTTTTCTGTTTCCTGGATCGTGGCTTGACAACCTCAACGTTGAGGATGTGTATTACTCACATGGAAGCTGGGCTATTAAAAATACCTAGGTAGGTATGTGAGGATGAGTTGTCTTATTATTTAACTACCTACACCATTGGAGAAGGAGGTAGGTTTTGTATAGGTTCTCTATTGTGACCTTTAACATTGGGTAAAGCTCTTAGAGTCTAGAATATATCAATCTTTCCCTCCAATTGGTGTTTATGAGAGGGCCCCTGGTTATGATGACCCATGTCCGCTTGAGTCTTTACCCACATATCCCACATATCTTATAATCTTTACCTAAGTAGTCAACCCACTAGGTTAGAACTATGACATTCTCCACCCATTTGAGAAAGTGGATGCCCTCATCCACAGATTCAAGGGTTGGTACTATGCCTTCCTTCAGAAGGTGCAGTCAGAGGCGTTTTTACTCACGCTTAGCTCACACCCAACTTAGAAGCGATCTCACATTGTGTGATCGCTTGGTTGTTCTCGCATTACATGTCAATCAGGCTAGAGGCGGTCCTAGAGATGCTACGCTTGGTTTAGTTAGGCAAGGACAATCAGAGGCATTTTTACCATTGGCTGTACTCGCATCACATGTCAATCAGGCCAGAGGCGGTCCCAGAGATGCTACGCTTGGTTTAGTTAGGCAAGGACAGTTAGAGGCATTTTTACCGCTTGGCTGTAATTGCATCACATTTCAATTAGGCCTAGTTTAGTTAAGTAAGGACAGTCATAGGAATTTTTACCGCTTGGTTGTACTCGCATCACATATCAATCAAGCTTGGTTTAGTTAGGTAAGGAGAGTCAGAGGCATTTTTACCGCTTGGTGTCAAGCCACAATCCAAGAGCAAGGAGGCTTGACTCAAGAGCAAGACATGAACTAGGAATAAGACGAGAACATGAGGCAAGAAGTAAGATAAGAACAAGGAACATGACAAGAATGATTGTAAAATGACTGGTGTTGATAATAACTAATTGTACAACAATTAGGTTGGAGTTTTTATACTCTCAACTCCAAGAGCTAATCTAGTCATGAGCTAAAAATAATGTCCCTTATCCTGTAGGTATATCCTATATCCCGTATCCTGTATTTTGTATCCTGTAGGTCGCATCATGTATTTTGTATCAGGTCATGACAACACCTCCTCTCTAAGGACGAGTTCCATGAGTCCTGGGACCTGGTTTAATAGGATAACGTCGATGGAAGGCAGCAACCTTGAAAGAAGCATGGAGTAAATTAGATGTAGGTTCCTAAGTGGGATTGGTAGGCAAATAACCTTTCCAATCCACCAAGTATTGAAGTTGGCGGTGATGATGACGAGAATCAAGGATGGTTACAACTTCATACTCAGGTGCATCGTCAATGACCATAGGAGGGGGAAAAGAAGAAGAACGACCAGCAAGAGAAAAAGGATGATACAGTTCCAACAAAGAGGTGTAAACACATGATGAAGTTTCATAGTAGATGGTAGCTCTAGTTGAAAGCTACAGGATTGACCTCAGCCGCAATCCTGTAAGGGCCCAATCATTGAAAATCCAACTTAGAAGAAGGCATGTTGATGCGAATATGCCGACGAAGAAGCCACACGAGATATCAATCTTGTATGCAGGTGCTAACTGACAATGAGCATCAGCATGACACTTGTACCGTCCTATGCCTGCTGAAGATGAACTCGAAAATCATCTGTACCTGACGAAGATGTTGAGACGATCCTGTACTATAGGAGCGGAAGAAGAAGAAGCATGAGGAGCAAAGTCAAAATGTGGATGTAGCCTGTAAGAGCGAAAAAAGCTGTCTGGCATGTAGATGCGTGAACGGAGTTGTTATAACAAACTCCGCCATAGGAAGAAGGTCCAACCAGTTGTCCTATTGGTAACTGATGAAGCAACGAAGATACTGCTCCAAGGTCTGAATCGTGCGTTTTGACTGTCCATTAGTTTGCGGATGATATCCTGAAGAAAGATCCACTTTAACTTGTAAACTCCGGAGAAGCTATTGCCAAAATCTGGACATGAATTGTGGGCCTCGATCGAAAAAACAATGCTTTCAGAAAAGACCATGATGTCAGAACACTTTATGGATCACTAGCTCAGCAGTTGTCTGGCCTGTAGCGTCTTATTACAGGGTAGGAAATGAACTTATTTGTGAAACAGGCAACCACCACAAGAACTATATTAAATCCACGAAAAGGAGGAAGATTTATAAGGAAATCCATAAAATGGATCTCCAAGGAGCAGAGGAACAAGAAGAGGCCAAAGAAAGACCAAAGGGCACATGACGAGGCATCTTCAACATGTTGCATGTGTCACAACTTCCGTACAAACTTTTCACAAAAACCTTGCAACCCAGGCCACCAATAGTTGCGAGTCACCAACTCAACTGTCTTGGCCACACTAAAATGTTCTATAGCCGGGGTATCATGACAATCCTATACCACATGAGTCCTATAAACACCAACAAGAATGTACAGGAAACCTTCCCAGTATAGGAGTCCGTTCTATATGGCAAACAACTTATAGTTTGTACGGGAACTAAAGAAAGAAGAGCTTGCGATGTCAGGACTAATGTATAAGAACACATTTTTTGCCAAGTCATTTATAGCCAATTGCAAACGGATGCCCTGTAGAAGTGTTGATTTGCTGGAGCATGATGAACTTGTAGTGCCGCAAGCCGAAATTGATCAGGACCCAACAACACTTGCTTTTGACAGTCATATGTAGGATTGCCCGGGGTCAATGCAAGGTAAGAGCGCTTAAACAATGCATCCGCTTTGCCATTTTGAAAACCAGCATGTAGACGATGACAAAATCAAAACGTGATAAGAATTTCGCCCACCTAGCTTATCGTTGACTGAGAACTCGAGCCGTTTAAAAAAACTCCAGGTTCTTATGATCCGTAAGAACTTATACAAGATGTGCAGCACCTTCCAGAAAGTGCCGCCACTCCTCAAACGAATCCACAATGGCATTGAGTTCCTTGTCATAAATCTCATAATTGATCTCCATCGAAAAGAACTTATGAGAGTGAAAGGCTACAGGATGAAAGTAACTTGTCTTTTCCAACTTATAATAAGATAGAACCTACTGCAAGTCCGAAGCATCTGCTTCAACGAAGAAGGGACAAAAAGGATTAGGATGTGTTAAAATCAGAGCTGTTGTGAAGGCGTCCTTGAGTATTGTGAATGCCTTGTTGGGCCAAGAGAAATCTCCTGTGCACTTGGTGAGTTCCGTGAGTGAAGTACATGCTTGGAGATGTCTTGTATGAATCGCATGTAGAAGTTTGCAAAGCCAAGGAAATATTGTACGTCTCGTACAAACTTGGGCTGCTCCCACTCCACGATAGTCTTCACCTTGTGCATGTCCATGGGAACGCCAGCATGAGAGACGATGTAGCCAAGAACTCCACAGTATCCCTGTTAAAAAAAACACTTCTCCAACTTCGCATACATGCTATGCTCGCGAAGTTTCTATAGAACTAGTCGTATATGCTTGTCATGTGCTGTCTGGTCCTTGGAGAAAATCAAAATGTTATCAAGGTAGATCATCACAAACTGGTCCAAGAAGTCGCGAAAGATGTCATTCACCATGTGTTGGAACACGGCTAGGGTATTTGTAAGTTCGAAAAGCATCACTATGTATTCAAAATGTTCATACCTTGTACGAAAGACAGTCTTCCACTCATCGCTTGGACAAATTCATACAAGATTGTAGGCCCCTAGTAAGTCGATTTTCGTGAACACCTTTGCAAGAAGTTTCGGGATCAATGGCAATGGGTACCGATTCTGGATAGTGACTTGATTCAAACCCCTGTAATCCATAACCAAACACAAACTCCCATATTTCTTCTTGACAAAGAAGATAGGTGCGCTCTTGCAGAGGACTTTAAATGACGAATGAAGCCAAATGCCAAATTGTTCTCGATGTACTGGTGAAGAACCTCCAATTCTGTAGGTGATAAGGCATAAATTGGTCTAACTTCCCCTCCGTAAGATCGATAGGACAATCGTAGAACTTGTGAATAGGAAGAACTGCAGCCTTGTGCTTATCAAAAATGTCCTGGAAGGAGTGATACTTGGATGGCAAGGAAGAAGTAGAAGGAGGAGAAGGGGATTGAAAAACAAGAGAGTCAAATACAAGAGAGGTAGAAGAGGACGTAGGAGTTACTTGAAAAGCAAAGAGATGAAAAGGAGCAGGATTAGTGGCAAGTTCATGCATAATAGTGGTAAGAACTCGGAGAGGAGAAGGAGGGAGATGTGAATGAAAAAGAGGAAGGATCTAATCCTGTCGAGGAGGAATTTTCAACATTGATACAAAAACAGGCATGGTCAATTCTGTAGCTTGTGCTACTTTAGACACTAAGGTCATATCCTGCATGCAGGAAGGTACAAAATTACTCCTAGCTGTTGGAGAGAAAAACGTAAGTGCCCTGGACCTCCAATCGATATGAGGATTTGTAACCACGAACCATGGTATGCCCAAAACGATGGGAGTCATCCGAGTCTTGATCAAGTTGAAGGAAATCGAACAGTTGAATGGGCCATGAGTGCAAGAGAGAAGTGTGGTAGCATGGGTAACTGCGTTAGAAGCAATAAGACGACCATCTGCAACCTCTACAAGAACTGCATGCTTCAATGTAATGCCATGCTTTGTTGCAAAAGTGTTATTCATGAAGCATGCATTTGCACCAGTGTTTAACAAGGCAAACTCCTTGAGCTCTCGATTATTGAAGTGAATGTGTATAGGAAACTTGAGTGATGAAATGGTGTGAGCAGCACCAATGGAGCCTGCACCTACGTCCAACTTCGTGGCTCTTAGACGAAGTGGACATTGAAGTTTTCCGATTGAACTTCAGCTTCAACTTCATATGTCTTGAACTTCCTAGCTTTAATAGGACATTTTACCACGTGTCCTGCTTTACCACAATACAAGCATAAGTTCTCACCGCGATGACGTTGCTTCTCAGCAATTGAAAGTGGGCCACACTTGTATTTGTCAACCTCCATAGGAACTACTCTAGAAGGTGTTGTAGGAACATGTGCTACAGCTACAAGATTGGCTTGCAGGAACTACTGATGGGATTTTTCCTAACGACGCTTGAACAAACGGTTGTTACAGCAAATGGCTAGTTGCATGATCTCCGATCAATGCAGTCTCATCCCATGGAATGTTCGTGCAAAGTTGTTGAAATTCGGATGCATAGACGAAAGTTGGTCGGAAACCTTGTGTGAGCTTCCTTAACTTCGTGCATGCAGAATGGTACTTATTGGATCTCCAAAGTACTAGGCTTCAAAGGCAGCCACAAATCCTTCAAAGTCTTCCATTAATGGGTCGTCACGCTCCAGCAAAGGGGCAACCCAAGCCCATGGAGATTTAACTAGTAAGGATGCCAAAAGGCCAACCTTTTGTGCATCAATCAAGTAGCGGCATGGTTGCATGCGGATTAAAAGCCTAATTTAATTCAGGAAACCTTGAAAATCGATGCAATTGCCATTAAACTTCTTTGGCATGCTGATCTTTAGCTCTGAAGAAGAGTTCAATGAAGAGGAAACCACAGATGCTTGAGAGAGCCTGCACAACAGCCTTGGAGGATGCATCAGCAGCTGCATGTGCCGCATTGGTGGAACCTTGCAGATCTGTGACCACTTGGCACAAAAGTGGCCAGCTCATGAAGCAACATTTAGTGCTCGCGTTGAAAATGCTCAAAATCTGCCATGTTCCATGAAAGAAAGGAGGAAAACAAGGGAGAAAAGCTAAGGAAAAAAAAGTAACTAGAAATCGGGGAGCTATGAAAGTAGTTACTATCAAACTGTCAAGCCACAATTCAAGAGCAAGGAGACTTAACTCAAAAGAAGGACAGGAATTAGGAACAAGATGAGAAGATGAGGGAAGGAGCAAGACAAAAACAAGACAAGAACAAGGAACATGACAAGAATGATCATAAAATGACTAGTGTTGATAGTAACTAATTGTACAATAATTAAGTCGGAGCTTTTATACTTACAACTCCAAGAGCTAATATAGGCATGAGCTAATCTAGTCATGAGTTAAAAATAATGTCCCTTATCCTGTAGGTATATCCTGTAAGCATATCCTATGTATATCCTGTAGGTATATCCTGTAGGCATATCCTGTATCTTATATCCTGTAGGTCGTATCCTGTATTCTGTATCGGGTTATGACACTTGGTTGTACTCGCATCACATGTTAATAAGGCCAAAGGCGGTTCAAAGATGCTACACTTGGTTTAGTTAGGCAAGAACAAGTGTGCCAACCTTAGGTTTAGTTAGGCTTGGTTTAGTTAGGCAAGGACAAGTGCGCCAACCTTTGTCAACCAGGCCAGAGGCGGTCCCAAAGATGCTACGCTTGGTTTAGTTAGGCAAGGACAATTGCGCCAACCTTGTCAATCAGGCTAGGGGCGGTCCCAAAGATGCTACGCTTGGTTTAGTTAGGCAAGGACAAGTGCGCCAACCTTGTCAATCATGCCAGAGGTGGTCCCAAAGATGCTACGCTTGGTTTCGTTAGGCAAGGACACGTGTGCCAACCTTTATCAATTCGGACAGAGGTGGTCCCAAAGATGCTATGCTTGGTTTAGTTAGGCAAGGACAAGTTGCCAACCTTAGGTTTAGTTAGGCTTGGTTTAGTTAAGCAAGGATAAGTGCGCCAACCTTAGGTTTAGTTAGGCTAGTTGGTTGTTGGGGACTCCGCAGGCTAGATGTGGGGTTTGCTATGAAGTCTCGGTGGTCGCCAGGATGTTGTGGATAGCGTCCAATCTCGAGGGTCCACGCCGGTGAGCCGGACTTACCTCGGGAGTACTGGAAGGTGCTGATATGGCCTCTACTCGGACGCCATGAGGGTCCGTGTATATCTCCTAGAACAATGCTGGCGCTTGTTACCTGAGTACATTCTTGGCCTAGGAGCAGAGCGAGAAGAGAGTAGCGAAGAGGTGGTGAACAAAAGGAGCATGTATATATGTTTATATTGCCTACCTGAGTACAAAGATGCCCCAGAAAAGTGGAGCAAGATACAAGACAAAAAATGGACTAGAAGGACCCCAACCCACTACCAACCTCCCTGCTTATATAGTGGGTTGGCTAGTGCTAGATCCTAAGTACATGTGGCACCCTCTCACTAGTATGCTGCCCTGTGACAGAGTCCTACCTATAGCATTTATGCGCCTCCCATACGCGTGTTGTCCCGAGTACCTTGGTAGTTGATCTGGACGATCGAATCTATGCCTGGTTAAACTCCGCTTAATAGCTGTCACCATCAGCCTGTACTTGTTGTACCTTCCCCACTTGGCTAGATGCCCAGACTTATTTGTTGGCACATCCTCGAGCCATTCCTTTAGCCATCAACCCCATAATGCTGGCGATATATAATGACCTTGCTCTCTATTGCGGTCAAATCCTGCTTCAGGGTGGAAATGGTCGCGTCCCGTAGTGTGGTCACTCTCCGTAGCCTCGCCTCGAACCTTTCCTGTTGCTCCTGAATCTACTTAAGCTGGACCTCCAGCTCCTGAGTCCGCTCTCGTGAGCGTTGCAACTCTTGTTCCCTTACTGCGAGGAGTTGAGCCTGTAGTTGGGTGTGCACTTCTAACTCCATGGTGGTCCACGGTGATCCTTGTAGGGCTTCGACCGGCCGGCGTTCCTCGAGTGGCTGGAATGGAACTATAGTCTATTGTGCCTCTGATGTGGGTTTCACCGAGGTGGACGCGAGAGTAGCTTTGAGCTGGCCGGTGGACCGGTACAGCTCTTTTTTGGCCACTGCCAGCTCTTGGTGGACCTTCGTGAGCTCTGCCTCACGTTGCTCGAGTTCGGAGCCAAGTTCAAAAACTTGTCGTTAGCCTTTTGCTGTGGCCCGCTCATGGTCTCGTCTGAGTTGATCGTGGAGCCTATGGAGGCTGTCGTACTTGCTCTGTAGTTGGTCTAAGCGGTCGGTTAACTATTGACACACTTATTTTGCTTGCTTTCTCTTGGCTTCCGCGACTTCCCATAGTTGGACCCCCTTGAGAAGCTGTTTTGAATACCCCTTTGCCTCCTTTTTAGCGGTTTGGCAGCGGTCCGTGAGCTCCGTTACTATAGCATCGTGTTCTGTGGACACTCCAAGGTCCAAGTCATTGTATATTGCTACTACCTTCTTGATCCAATCGAAGGCCTTGGATAGTTCGAGATGTGCTATAGTGGCCCATTGTCCCTTAGCGTTGCAGTGCCGGTAAGCTTCGCCCAGCACGTTGCCTGTATCTCCCTTGCTGCCCGAGTTGGAGGCCTGTGATGGACTGGCTAGACACTCTTCTGAGCCCTACGGCCCTTGTACCAGTGGTATTCCGGAGGCTTCCAAAATTGTCAGTGTGGCTAGGGACTTGGATCCTTTCCCCGTGGTTCCCTTCCCCCGGCTTGCTCTGGCGTGGAGTCTTCTCTTGCCCGTTTCTGTGATGACTCTGGCGCAGCCGGCTGCTTTCCTTTGTTGGTTTGACCGATGTATGCCTGCTCTCTTCTCAACCTGAGGTGGCCAGTTGTGGTGAGCCTTCGTCTGGTCCCTTTCGGATCCTGTTGATGCCTCGAGTTAGGGTCAGGATCATATAGTGTCTCATCCGGTCCCCTTTTGGATCCTGTTGATGTCCTCGAATGCTGCCTGTCGGTTGGCAATCCATTCATACGGTGTTTCCTTAGTGAGTAATTCCGTCATTTGGCTGGGCCCTATCGGCATACTATCGGATGAAAACCCTGCTTTCCCCAAGAATTGCCAGAGCTCCGTGACATTCTGTGGTAGTGGCATCTTTGCTAGAGCTCTTACTTGATCCCGAATCCATAATGATGCCTTCCCTAGAGACAATGTGTCCTAACAGTTTCCCTATAGTCATGCCAAATACACATTTTGAGGGGTTAAGAGATATCCCGTATTCCCGAAAGCGCCGGAACACCCATTCGAGGTGTGCCATATGGTCCTTCGCTGGTCCATAAGCTGTGAAGTCGTCTAGGAATGCCCGGATGAAGTCCATGAGGTTGTCCGGGAATACACGCTGGACCAATCTCTGAAACGTGGTCGGGGCATTGTAGAGTCCGAATGGCATGACTCTGAATGCATATGCTTCCCAATCCGTGATAAATGCAGTATTGGCTTGGTCTTTCGTTGCGATCGTCACCTAGTTGTACCCATTAAAGCCGTCCATGAACGAGTACATCTCATGACCTGCTAAGTCTTCTAGGATGGCTTCCGTAAATGAGATGGGGAACATGTCCTTCTTCATGGCGGCATTTAGTCGCTGGTAGTCTATGCAAATTTTCAACCATCCGTCCTTCTTAGGTACGATGACAGCCATTCTAGGTTCTTAATAGGGTAGATGAAGTCCGCTTCGAGCCACTTATCAATCTCTTGGTTGGCCTTTTGAGCGTAGTTTGGGTTGATGCGGTACCGTGGCCATCGGAATCTTGACCCCATGAATACCACCTCCCAGACTGGAGCGAGGGGCTAGATGATGAGACAGAAGCAGTTATTTTGGCCTGCTTGCCAGAATTATTTGTCGTAGGGGAGGTAGACCCCGACAAGAAGTACGGGAGTCTGCCACAGCATACCTAATGACTTGTCTAGAGGCCGGGGTAGGCACCTCCGAAGCCCAAATTTTGGAGTGGCCGTTCTAGAGAAGGAAATGTTAAGTAATGCCTTGTTGACCCAAGAGGAGTATTGCGGCAAGCCAATGTATGGGTGGAATATGACTCCCAAAGCAACAATCAAGCAGGTCAACATAGACATCAACGAAGACCCTCGGCTAGTAAATGTTAATGCTCATATAGGATCAGGGCTAAGGGAGCAGATTGCTGACTACCTCTGTAGGAACAAGAAAATATTCGCTTGGACCTAAGGGGAGTACCACTGAAGTTATGCCAGCACAAAATTAAGCTAAAACCCAACATCAGACCCAGCCGCCAACAAAGACTTATTTTGCAGTAATGTATATGAGTCCTTGCTTGGCGGGGAACCGGACTTGCTGATTCTCCCAGTCATGTTGTACCCTCACGCCCTTGAGCCATGGCCAGCCCAGGAGTAAGTCGAACCACCCTTTTTCACACATGTTGAGAACGACCACGTTTATCAGAACTTGACGCTTTGGATCATGATCCCTACCTTCCTCATAATGCCCTTAGGTGCCACCTTGGCTTGATTTGCCATACGTATAAGGAAGGGCGAGGGCTCCGAGGATGGCATCCCCAACTCCTGATGGAGTTCCGTCGGCATGATATTTTCGCCGGATCCCCCATCTATGATCATGTTTTGGACTATGCGGCCTGCAATTTGGATGGGTATGGCTAGTACATTGTCCACGAGTCTACTGCGGTTGTTGCGACCCTTGGGGGCGCTATTGTGGACCCGTGCAACTTCCTAGTGAGGACTTCGTATAGCCTCGGGGATAACTACAGTAGCTCTTCTAGGGTTATTGACACTTGGGTTTCCTGTACCTTCCCGGTGATGACCTCGTGTACTTATGTCATCACCCTCGTCCTTGGACCTTGTGCAAGTTCCACCTACTTCACAGCGGCCTCCACTTTTGTGCACCTTTCGCCCACTGTCCCGGTTCCACAAGTTCGGCTGTTATTTCCTCCTCACTGGATTCCCCATTATCTTCCTCCTCAAGATCAACTGGGTCTTGTCTGTTGGACTTGTGATCTCATGATTGCCCCACATTGGGGGATGACATCTCTACATGGTTGGCTTGTGGTGTAGGGACTGGTGTTACTGGGGCTGGTGTTAGTCCTTTAGCCACTCCTGTGGTCTTTGGTACGTGCGCTTCTAGCATGGGCTTGAGCATCACAATCCAGGAGCATCGATACAATGGGTAGTGTCCGCTGCACAGCGTGCAAATCAGCTCCCGACATGCTAGCTATTTGTTCCTGTCATCGTACCTTGGTTGATACTATTGGTGCTCCCTGGAGTGCGACCTCTAGTTGCAGTCTCCCGATTGCAATTTGCGACAGGGTTGGCCATCGTCGCAGCCCCCATACTATTGGTCTCTCAGGTGGTCCACCTCCTATTGCTCAACGGCCCAGGTGGCTACTTGGGGCAACGTGTTGTTTAAGAGCTCGGTTAGTTGGTAACAATCATCCATGTTGTGGGATCCACGGACGTCACATACCTTGCAATATTTATCCCCACGTGCGGTGTAACCTAACTGAGCGAGAGTCATGGTTAGGTCCTCCTGCCATGCAACCACCTTGTGGGCCTCTCTTTGCTGTGATTGCTTGTGCTCCCTAGCTCCCGACTGTCTCTCCCTTCTGGTAGGTTTTTGGAACGTCCGAGAGGTTCTCCTTGTCCATGGTGGTGTCATTTGCCCCCTCGGCATTTAATTTGTCATGCGTCTTTCTCTCCTAACGTTGGTCGTCGGGGACTCTGTAGGCCAGATGTGGTGCTTCTCAGAAAGTTGTAGTGGTCGCCAGGACGCTGTTGGGAGTGTCCAACTCCGAGGGTCCGGACCGGCAAACCGGGCCTTACCTCAAGAGTTATGGAAGGTATTGGATGGCCTTTACTCGGACGTCGCGAGGGCCCGTGTACAGGTAGGGGAAGTTCTACTGCAGTGACTTGACAGAGAGTGTTGCTGGGCTCAGAAGTAGGGCAAGCAGGGAACGCTCGCTTGTAAGGTGAATAGAAGGAAAATGGATATATATATATATATATATATATTGACTGTCCGAGTACAAATTATCTCCGATAGAGGAGCAAGATATAAGACGCAGACTTGACTCCCAAAAAGACCTCGACCCACTACCCGCCTTCCAACTTATATAGTGGGTTACCTACCGCTAGACCCTAGGTACAGGTGGCGCCTTCCCACTGGTCTACCGCCTGGTAACAGAGTCTTGCCTGTCACATTTATGCGCCTCCCTCATGCATGCTATCCTTCGTACCCTAGGTATTTGGTCCGGACGATCGGATCTATGCCTGGTTACGCCGCCACATGACATTGGTCGCTATTAGTTTGTATTTGAAGTACTTATTCGTTGGCACGTCCTCGGGCCATGTGCTCTAGGCATCTGCCCCTTGGAGCTCTCGGTACATGGCAATTTCGTTCTTTGTTGCAGCTAGCGTGGTCTTTAGTGTGGTGATGGTCGCCTCCTGTAGCGCGATCACCCTCCGGAGCTTTGCCTCGGACCCTGCCTGTTGCTCCCGAGCCTGCTTAAGCTGACCCTCTAGGTCCTGCGCCCATTCTCGTGAGTGTTTGCAGCTCCTGTTCCCTTGCCGCGAGAAGTTGGGCCTGTAGCTAGGTGTGTACTTCTAGCTCCCTGATGGTCTGTGCCAAGTTTGGCGATTCTTTGATTGGTTGGCGCTCCGTGAGTGGGGAGACGATTACCAGAGCTCCATACGACTCGGGCATGGGTCTCTCTAAGGAAGATGCGGGGATGATTTCGAGCTGGTTGGTGGCTCGATTCAGTTTTTCTTTGGCCACGGCCAACTCTTGGTGAACCCGGCTGAGCTCTGCTTTGCGCTGCTCAAGTGTGGATCCCAGCTCAAAAACTTGTTGCTCCTTCTCCGTCGTGACCTACTCAACTCCCATCCTAGTTGGTCGTGGAGCTTTTGGATGTAGTCATACTTGATTTGTAGCTAATCCAAGCTGTCGGTTA